>LNAC01000055.1:314191-442832 GCA_002007465.1 Ailurus styani
CGACCCCCCACCCTGCCCCTCAAGTTCCTCATATCAGAGAGATCATATGATAATTGTCTTTCTCTGATTGACTTATTTCGCTCAGCATAATACCCTCCAGTTCCATCCATGTCATTGCAAATGGCAAGATTTTGTTTGAAAGAGAGAATCTTAAGCAAGCTCCACAACCAGTGCAGAACCTCACATTGGGGCTCAAACTCAGGACCCTAAGATCATGACCTGAGCCAATATCAAGAATTGGCTGCTGAACTGACTGAGACACCCAGACACCCCCAAGGGTTATTCTAATTATAGGCTTAGCTCAACAGATTTATAAATGTTATTTATTAACTCATAAATTATTTTAAATATTTATCATTTAGTTTATCAATTCTGAGACATTTTTCATATTTGAGACACATTTATCCCTGAAATCAAGATGTGTCTTTCAATCAATGGCATGTCATAGTTTTTAATTGGTAGCTTTTTCCTTTTTTTGGAGTTATCTTTGGTTCTTATATTCACACTAGTTATGTTCTCTATATGCCACTATGAACACTGAGTTAGCAAATACTGAACTGTTGTTCCTGGAGGAAATATAAGATTAGGTTCTTGTGAAACTCTGATCACCTTTTCATGAACAAATCAATCCATAACCTGGTTTTATTTGTGTTTCTATTTAAAGACACCATATTTAATATATATTGTTCGTTCTTTAACATTGAACTCATGGACAACAGCCAGGAATAGTCTAAATGAGGCTTATCCAATATGCTTACTTTCTTCCTCAGACACATACCAGTCCAGTACTTAGAAACACTAGCCAGCCATTGAACACTGTGCTTGGGAGCCATTTTAAACAGAGAAATCACCAATAAAAGCACAAAAATACACACACAAAAAAATATGTGGCACTAAATAGACCATAGAAAGGATACTTGTTTACAGTATGACAACTGAAACAAGAATGCAGGGTGTCATCTTCTTCGACCTCAGCTGGACAGGCAATCAAAAATTTCCCTTCTCTGTACATTCACGTGCCTGTGAATGACCCTGAACATGCCACAGACATTGATTTTGGAGTTACACACAAATTATAGCAAATAGACAAATGCAAATAAGGAATCTGTGAATAACATGGATTGATAAAAAATCTTATAAACAACAAAATATAAAATGATGTTTCTTATAATGAAAGCTATTAGTTAATAGGTGTTGTAAGTAGATAGGGTTTGTAGTTAGCCCAGGTAAAATGGTTAAAGAGGAATTAAAATATATCAAAATTAAAAACACAACTGTTGAGGTGCCCGGGTGGCTCAGTCTTTCAGGCATCTGAATCTTCATTTTGGCTCAGGTCATGATCTCTGGGTCCTGGGATCGAGCCCCATCTTGGGGCTCAGCATGGAGTCTGCATGGAATTCCCTCTCTCCCTCTCCCTCTGCCTTCCCACCCCCACTCATGCTCTCTCTCTAAAATAAATAAATACAATCTTTGAAAAAACCCTGAATTGTTGGAAAATGCTCCATTTTAAAAGTTTTTAAATGGGACCAAAAATTATTCAAAAAGCCTTGAAAAATAATTGCTAAAATCAGCTAAAGTTACACATAGAATACAATTTACAACTGGACTTAAAACCTTGGTAAGGAACTAAGAATTCAGACTGGTAACTTTAATAAGTCAAACATTAATTTTTAAAACAGAAACATCTGAATAGTCTTTCCTATTTGAAAAGGGACCCTTAAATTCACTATAAACGGTGAAAAACAATCCAGAAGGAGAGTAGAGTAAGAACAAAGGCAAGGGGAAGTGAAGTAGTCTAACATCTTTTAGAAACTAGGGTGCGGAGTGTATCTGGGGGATAGTAGATAAGGTTTGAGAGGGAGATAGAAGCCAGAGTAAGATGTTTATAATGTTAGAGGAAAAGATGGGATTCCATGTAGGCACTCTTGACCAGGGCTCTGGGTACTACATGCAATAAATGTGACCATACCAGAGAGAAATGACTCACTAACAAGTAGAAATTCCCAGATTTCTAGAATTTGAAGACAGTCTTAAACCCCACAAAGGATCAGTTTTGGATAGAATGAGAAACACTTGGGAAGATTTTGTCTTTGGAGAAAGCTGTGCTTTTGAGACTCCTGGAGTGGGGGTGCACAAAGCAATGATGCCTGCCTACCACCCGGGTTCCAAGATATTTGGTTGGTAAGTGGACTTGGTGGAAGAGTGAGGAAGAGCTATGGGTATAATGGGACTGAACTGATCTGCCAAAATGTGTCAAGGAAAAAAAGGATTCATGACCCATTCCCTTGGATGAGAGTTGAGACATACTGGTCATGTGAGTGACCTGGACTTTCATCTTAGAATCTTTCAACTTCTTCCTGAAAGAATTGCCTGGGAGTCCCATGGAGAGAGTTTATATGGAGCAGAACTCTGAAAAAAAAAACAAAAACAAAAACAAACACAAAAACAAAAAACCAGAAAACAGAAAACAAACAAACAAACAAACAAAAAACCCTAGCGGGTATGGATGGAAATGGAGGAACAGAATATACCTTCTATGGAACAAGTATTGAGGCTGGATGGACCTCGTATGGAGTCTTCCAAGGAATGCTATAAGAGTCATGCTATAAGAGAAGGAATGAGCTCTGATGAATATGTCAGGCTCACATAGTGCAAAACCATTTTACTAAAGCCCAGGGAAGAAATAATGTACTCATACTGTGCCAGGTTTATTAACCTGCTGTAGTAAGGGAAACCTTACACCATGAGGAGCTGTGGGGTCAGTGAGTATAAGGGGATGTAGGACAAGCTTGTAATAAGGTTTGGCTTGAATGGGTGACTTTGGGAAGGCCTTAAAGTGAGGGTTTGTACTGGGTTGGAAGCTATCAGTAAGCAAGAAGTAGTTTGATGACGGGCCTCTCAGTACCTTTCATAAAGGAGGTAGGAGTAATAAAGTGGGATAGAGTTGTTGTTGATAAAGAACGGATGGTCCCTACTGTTAGTCAGGCAAGACAAAATGTTTGGTTGTGTTTGTGGTTGTATAGTCCCATTGTTTGTGTCTCCTTGCATCATAGTCAAGCAGTAACCTTTTCTGATGTTGATACTGAATGAAATTTTTATGTCCAGTATCAAGTTAGTTGCCAGGCCAGCTATGTGGGAGTTCTCAGCTGTTAGGAACATTATTTTTTGTTTGTTTGTTTCATTCCAATTTACTTATAAGAGTCAAATAAAAATGTGCTACTCTGTCTTCCTCTTTTTCCATCACATTATTCCACTAAGGAGGGTGTCAGTTATAATTTTAGATGTGGGTTGGGTGGCAAATGGGGAAGAATGTGTAGGTGGCTAGAGAAGTCAGTAAGCATCCCTGTCCTGAAGGCAAGTGACAAGCACCTTTAGGCAGGTGACAAATCTGCAGTTGACTGACATCTGACACGTTGCTTTTGGGTGAAAATTTAAGGAGTGGTTTATGTTTTTCACTGGATAGTCTAAATCTTGGCTTAACTTGCAAAGTAGAGTGACCATAGAATGTTATATTAACCATGTATAACCAGGAAAATCATGACCTGCTTGAATTTCCATCTGGAAGCAGTGAAAATTAGTGAAAATGTGAAGAGAGCTGAAGAAAGTTGGAGACAAGAGTAAATTTTCACTTTGAAAACATCCCAAGGACCAGGAATGGTCAATGTTCCATGTACTTTCTTTTCTCTGGTTTCTCTTCCCCTGCTTTCACACTTCTCTAGGCATGGACATATAGGCTCGACATTGTCAAGGCATAGACTTCCAATCTAATATAGCTAAGTCATGAATCTTCCTGGTGTCTTGGTTTTCCTCCCTAATTAAGTAGGCTTGATACCCATAGAATATAACAGAAACTCAATATACATTGAATGAATGAAACTGTTCAAGCACAAAGAGACAGTGTAATTAAATAATCTGGTACAATCATCCTATTCAGAGTCCAGCTAAAAGCCCTTTATGTGACTTTCTTTGGTTAATTATGTAAAATATTACATAGAAAAGATTTCTTTTGCTGTAGTTTTTAAAAGTTTTTAAAAGTTTGTGGAGGTAAACTTTAAATCATTAAAACCCATCCAATATAAATAGAGTCCAATGCATTCCGACAAACACATATAGACATAACCCATAATCCATCACCTCGAAAAATTCCCTCATGCCCCTGTGTAATAAATCCCCTCCCCTGACACCCAGCCACTGAAAATACTCATCTGATTTTTATCCCTGGAGTTTTGTCTTTTCTAGATGACATACCAAAGGAATCATTTGGTAGTTATCTTTTTATGTCTGGCTTTTTTCACTGAAGGTAATAGTTTGAGATTCATTTTTTTCTGTTATATATCACAGTGGTTTTTCCTTTTTTATGATAGCTTTCCACTGTACAGACCTGTCACTTGATGGGCACTGGGGTTGTTTCTAGTTTGGGGCTGTTAGGAACAGCTGTTATAAATGTTCAGTCTTGTGTGGATAGATGTTTTAATGTCTCTTGAATGAATATGTAAGAGTTGGTTTGCTAGGTCGATGCTGGGCAAGTGTGTAAAACACTGCTGAGTGGTTTTCCAAAGTCAGTGTGTCATTTAGCTTTCCCATCAGCAAGGCCAGTGAATTCCAGGAGGTACCTCAACTTCCTCTGCACTTGTACTCTTGTTTTCCTTGTCTTTAGTATCTCTTAACCAGTCTCGTCAGTATTGACATCCCACTTTGTTTATTTTGCAATTTTAATTTGAATTTCTCTGATGATGGTTGATATTAAGAATATTTTCATACCCCCCCTTTTTTTGCTATTCCTATCTCTTTCTTGATAAAGTGTTTAAGTTTTGACCCTTTTTTTAAAATTGGGTTTTGTCTCTTCTAATTATTGAGACGTGTTCCTTCAATGTTATCAATGTATATGGCAAATATTTTCCCCGAGTATGTAGGATCTCTTCATTTTGTAAGCATGTTTTTTTAAAGAAGTTTTAATGTTAAGGGAGTATCATTTATCAATATTTAAAATACATGTGCTTCTTGAATTCTAAGGAACTTTTTGTCTAACTCAAGATTGCAAAGATTTTCTCCTTTGGATTTCTCTACATTTAAGTCTATGATCACTTCAAGCTAATTTTTAGGTGTGATGTTTATTTTTTTTTCTTTCTTCTGATGCTTTGTTTAATTTGCTCTTATCCTCATTTCCTAGAAGGAGAAAAGCTTAGCTCATTGATCTAAGATATTTCTCTCTTCCTAACATTAGTGTTTAATGCTATTTATTTCCGTTGAAACACTGGTTTTAGCTGTACCACACCAATGTTGATGTGATATGTTTCAATTTCTGTTGAGTTAAAAGTGGTTTCTAATTACTTGGTGCTAAAGTCACGGTAGGACAGGAAGGAATCTTTATTCTTTTGTTCCAGCTGCAATATTAAGAGGATTCTAGAAGTCTAGATCTCAAAAGTGGGACTTTCTTAGCATTTTTCCTTCTGCTTTGTTATCAGTTGATTTGTCTCCCGTTCTCAAATTCATATGTTGAAATCCTTACCTATTTTACCTCAGAATCTGAACTTTTTTGGAAGTAGGGTCATAGTGGTTGTATTTCGTGAAGATGTAGCCATTAGGGTGGGCTCTAATTCAATGGAACTTATGTCCATATAAGAAGAGAATACTTAGACACACACACACACACACACACACACACACACACACACACACACACACACACGAGGAAGAGTGTCATGTGAAGAAAAAGGCAGAGCTCAGGGTCATGTTTCTACAAGCCAAGTAACACTAAAGATTGCCAGCAAACCACTGGAAGCTCAGGGAGATATGGCTTTTGAGTTCAGTGCAGAAAATCAAACTGTCTGTACGGATTTGGATGTCACCAGGAAACAGATGTCAGTGAGGCTGTAACAGTGGATAGCTTGTCTGAGTCATGTATCAGCATGAGAGAAAGGATTTGAGACTGGAATGTTGGGATGTTCAACATGTAGAAGGAGAGAAGATGTCGTCAGAGCTCCACCAGGAGCACCAGGAAAGAGCAGCATCAAGGAAGGTTGGTGAGAAAGGAAGTGGGCGGTCTGCAGCATTAGGTATTGCAGAGAGGCAAGCTGAAATAAAAGCTGAGGCATGTACAGGGCCAGGCATTGGGAGAGTTGAGGTCCCATCTGAAGTTTTCTTGGATGCCCTCCCCCTTGTTTTTAATATAAATGGAATGTAATGGGTCTATTCCGGGACCTTATGGTTTGCCATGTCCTTTCTGTCTCAGGGACTTTGCACCTGAGTTTTATCTTCCTAGAAGGCTCTCATCCTAGCTGTGTTTTTGCCTACCTCCTTATTACCCCTTGGTTCTCAGGTCTTGCATGAGCTAGATTCTAATCTGGGCTATGTCTTCCTGCCATATGCCCTCAAGATAGATCATACTTCTTTAGATGGCACTTTCACAAGAACTATGAAATAATTATTTGTAAAATTTTACTTTAAATGTCTCTTTTTTTCCCTATGTGACACTAGGTTAATGTGTGTGTGTGTGTGTGTGTGTGTGTGTGTGTGTTTTCCCCCATGTGACTATAGGTCAAAGGGAATAAGGATTTTACATTCTTTGTTCGACTTTGCATTTCCAGCATCTGGCAGATTGCCTGCAACATAATAAGTATTCGAACATAATTGAGTTTATTTATTTTATTCATTAGTAAAATTTCTATACTGCTTACAATATGCCAAGCATTATTTTAAGCACTTTATAAATATTAACTCACTTAATTATTGAATGAAGAATATAGTAAGCAAGGATGAGAATGGGAAATTATAGACCAACTGCCAAGAACGTTCTGAGAATGCTGTTCAGAATGATGAGGAAAAATGGGGCGTCAGAAAGAAGATAGCTCAGTGGAGGGGGACACAGCCTAGAGCCTGAATGCCTGGGAGCAAATGCAACCTCTGCCCCTTCATAATCATGTCATTTGGGCAATCATTTCATCTTTCTCATCACTTAATCACATCCTTTCCTTCACTATATGATGAGGACAATAATAATATTTATCTCATGAGTTATTATGGGGATTTGATGATTTAATATCTATGAAGACCTCAGAGCAATGTTTGGCATGGAGGAGACCTTGTAAGTCTTGCTATTATATTTCCTATATTCTAACACTTCCCCTTCATCCCCTTTCCCACTACTTTCCTTATTTTCCTTATTGGTCATGGAAGCAGGCCATGGACCTTTGGCCATCAACAGCTTAAAAATTAAGTTTTCCTCTGAAATGTGTTATTTATTTTCTAGTGACCTGGGTGGGTTTCAAACCCTTGGGTTTATATCAGTTCATCTGATGCTATTCTAATTGAAATTGTGCTGCTACTGCTTATAAGCAGAATGGAATTACTTCATCTGGCATTTGAACATGACTATAGGCTACCCCATTAAAAATTACATGACCCTTTCAATGACTATAGTCACTATTTTTTTTTTAACGTCAGAGATGAAGAGCAGCTTAGAGCAATTCTCTTCAATGCCAACAGAGAAATGTCACCATCTCTGTGGCCTCTTCTTATAAGAAGAAATCTATCATTTATTTCAGTTAAATTATTGCTATATCAAATCCAGAAACCAAGAAAAGTGGCTTTACAAAGAAATTTAATTAACTGTTTAATCATTTGCAATAGAACTTCAAGAAAATATACATGATAACAATTTGGGTAGGCAAGGTTTTTATAAGCATAATAAAAAAGACAAAAATTTTGTGGACCACATTGATATGTTTGGGAAAATAAATTCAAAATATATATTAAAATAAAAACAAAATGAGGGATGACAAGATATATTTTAGTTACATGTCAGAAAGTTACTCTGCATATAGAAGGAACTCATAAAAACCAAGGAAAAGATTAACAACCTAATAAAAATAGATATATACAAGAACAGGCAATTAACACATACGAAAGAAGTCAAATGACCAATAAAATTGGACATATTCCACTGCCAAGTCATGTAAAATAATCATGACCTCCTTTTTTGTGTATTATATTTTAAATATTGAAAAAATGATTTCTAGAAGCATCTTGAATGCTAATAAATAAGAAATTTAAAAAGTTGTGTACATCCATATCATGAAATACTTTATAGCATAAAAAAATTAAAATACTAGTCAAAATTTTACATTTTATTTTATTTTTTAAATACTTTATTTATTTGACAGAGAGAGAGAGAGAGAGAGAGCACAAGTGGGCAGAGCGACAGGCAGAGGGTGAGGGAGAAGCAGACTCTCCACTGAACAGAGAGCCCAATGTTGGACTCTATCCCAGGACCCCGGGATCATGACCTGAGCCAAAGGCAGCGGCTTAACCGACTGAGCCACCCAGGTACCCAAAATTTTAAACTGTTTAGAAGAATTAGGTAGATCTATACAGTGATATAGAAAGTTAGGCAACAAATACTACTGACTGAGAAGAAAAACTTAGAAGAGGAAGTAACATGTTTACTTTGGTAAAAGGAACACACACACACACACACACACAAAACGCACACGGACATATATAATAGTATATATGTATTGTGTGTGTGTATATATACATATATGCACACACACATACATAGATACATACACATACACAAATTCATGTGTCTGTACATATAAATACTGCAGGCATTTACACGCAAAATTACTGAATAAATGCCTAAGAAATTTTTAGCAGTGGTTGCAGACTGGGGTATGACATGGGTGGAAATCTTATTAAGTTCACCTTAAAAAAAATCAAGCTGGGGGCGCCTGGGTGGCTCAGTGGGTTGAGCCTCTGGCTTCAGCTCAGGTCATGATCTCAGGGTCCTGGGATCGAGCCCCGCGTCGGGCTCTCTGCTTGGCAGGGAACCTACTTCTCTCTCTCTCTGCTTGCCTCTCTATCTAGTTGTGATCTCTCTCTCTGTGTCAAATAAATAAATAAAATAAAATAAATAGATAAATCTAAAAAAAATCAAGCTAATGAGTATTTATATAAAGATACTTTTTTTGGCATAGAAATAATTTTAAGGATCTTTTTTAAAGCAAGGAAATAAACACTCTTATGTTTTCCTGATATGTATTGCAAGTTTTCTGTTGGGTGATTTGGTAATATGTATCTCAAGTCTTAAAATGTGCTTATTCTTTAAACTAGCAAAACTTCTTCTGGACACTTATTTTGAGAAAATATCAGCAAAAAAAATCTGTATAGAGGCTTATTTTAATATTCTTTATGCTAATGGAAACTTGGAAGCAATTAAAATGTCTCACCCTAGAGTATTACAGAACTCTATGAAATTATAAAATATACTATACAGCCAGTGAAAATCATGTTTTCAAAAAGTCTTACACTCTGGGACATTCTGTGAGATATTTACAAAACAGATATAATCCAAGCCACACTATGATTTCACTATGTTAAAATATATTTTTAACAATAGAAAGATTGGAGGTATGTGAAAGAAATGTTATAGTATTTCTCTCTGGATGATAACATTATAAATGGTTTTCAACTTTCTTTTTTGTGTTTTTCAGGATACTACAAATCCTTTCCAAATAAATGTATTTTATCATTAAAATAATTATATATTATTTTACAATGGAACATGTTTATTGTGGAAATATTGAAAAATACAGATAATCAGAGATAATTGTATAATAATTTTGTCTATGATTTTATAAATATTTTATTACTGTATATTTGGTAGGGAGAAGATTATGGTATGTATGTAGTTTCATAGATGGCCTTTTTATTCTAATTAACATCTCATAAACACATTCATATTAATATATATTTCATTTATAACAAAATACATAATTAAGTTTTATTTTATTATGTGGATTACCTTAGTTTATTTGCAACCAAGATATAGTGTTGGCTACTTCAGTCGTCTACAAGTATTTATAACTGTAATAACACTACCATAGAATATCTGTAGCTATGTTGTTAATAAATCATTATTTCCCAAAAAGAAAATTTTCTAAGTAGAATTGATATTTCAACAGGTGCATACAACGGTAAGATTTTTGAGTGATGCTGGCACATTGAATCAGAAAATTTATAGCAATTTACAGATCCCGGTGCCAGTTTTGCTCTTTACCAAACTGATACTTTCGTAATCAAGGTAAACGTAATACTGTGTTTTCTAATGGTCAACCCATCAGTAGATCATCTACCCAAGAAGTCTTTCTCCATAGTAATCTAATTTACTTCTCTATTGTTTATTCTAAAAAGACATGGTATACACTAAATCTGGAAGTGGAATTTCAAAGATACCAAGCTAAAATCTCCTCTTCTTGAGACTCTTCTTAGACTATTATACAGAGACAGATACACAATAATTGCGTAGGTTTTATGAGAGTATACAATGACAGAGTGTAGTAAAGTTGTTTTATTTGTTTAATTTTTTCAGAATCATAATGACACATTGGAGGCAAGTATTTCTGATTTCAACTTGATCATTTGGCAAAAGAACCAGAGAACAAAGTAGTAGGTGTACTGCCTATATATGCATTTATTAAAATATTAGTATATTAATGCACATATATATACAAACAAACATGTGTGTGCATCTCATATAAACCTCAAGATGCCATAAGTTTTCTTTTTTTTCCTCTCATTTTCTTTTGTGAAATCTGTGGACACATGCCAGTTATCATTTGGTAAACTCTTTGTTGAAAATCACCCTCTATTTAACAAATAGTTATTGAGTGTTTCCTATGCACAAAGCAACAAAAAAATAAAATGTGTTTGCTGCACTTAAGAGCCCTTGTTACAGTCTAGTGAAGGAGCCAATGGCCAAAGGCACCTATGATCTCAGTATAGCTAATGTATTCATATAAAAATTGATCAGAAAATTATAATTAGTTATTTAGTCATTATCTATGAGACATATATTCATAGAGCTCTTATTAAGTACCAGGCTCTGTGCTTAATACAATAATAAATAAGAACACCATAGATGCTTCCATCATGAAGGAAAAGATAAGAGCATCACTTTTAGCAGCTGCATATTGTATTTTTAAATAATGTGGTTTTGAAAGAATTCTCAGTGCTTTGGGGAATATATTTTAATCTTCTTTTTTTTCCCTAATGTGAGTACTCTGCCTTGTTGTGATGGGATTTTAAACTGTAATATGAAAAATGCAGATAAATACATAAGTTTTAAAAAGCCATTAATAAGTAAAACAACAGAAGTGGAATTGTCAGGGTGATTTTTTACTTTTCCTTAATTTGGTGGTAAAGAAAAAATTGGTATTCTTTCCCTAGCTTTAATATCTTAAAGAAAAGTTAACATATTAAAATCATACCATTGGAGAAAAAAATCATACCATTGGTTATATGTTCTTAAAAAAATACAACACGGTTTGTTTATATATTAAAATTTTTGAGTTGAGGAGGTAGGGAATGTATCAAAAGAATGGGTTTGCAATGTGAGACATTTTTGTGGAAATAATCCAACATAAATAATGTCAGTGCAGATTTTTCCCTCTTGGGGAGCTAAATGTGTGTACAAGTTGATGCCAGATGTCAAAGAGGACAACTTAGTGTGTTTAATGGCATTATGGTATAAGTAATCTATCATAGACTTTTTTGCTCTACCTTTGATATTCAAAAATTACAATTATTTATTTTTTGAATATTACATCAGTCAGTCCTCTGTCTATAGAAAGCATTTATTTTAAAACATAATACTCAGGGGCACCTGGGTGGCTCAGTCTGATAAGCAGACTTACCTTGGCTCAGGTGATGATCCCAGGGTCCTGGGATCCAGCTGCCCATGGAGCTCCACACTCATCAGGAAGCCTGCCTGAGGATTTCTCTCCCTCTGTACCCAATCCCCCCTCGCATGCCTGTGCTCTCTTTCTCTCAAATAAATAAATATTAAGAAAGACAAAAGACATAATACACAGAAAAACTTCACTTTCCCTGATAAGCAGTTATGCAACTTACTAAATTCTAATTCATAAACTATTCTTTACTAAGTGTTATAAATTGCTCCAGTTCTGTATGGAATTCGTGTGAATTTAATAAGTGGATTGACACACGATTCAGTTTGTAAATCCTAAGTAGAAATAATTGGATTTTTCTCCATACTTCAACGACAGAGATTAATTGATGAGACAAGTTAGTAATAAAATGAGAAAAAATATTGACCAATCAGATCAAGAAAGGAAAAAAAATCCTTGATAATCAACTAGTCAATAGCTTTAATTAAATAGCCCACATGCCTAGCTATAGCATTTTAATACATTAGTAACTTAGGTTTTTTTGCACGCATTGCATCTAAGGAGTGTTATTGTAGAAGAGTGTTGAAAGCATGATTTCATTTATGCATCATTTGAGGGTGTGTGAATGATGTTGGGAAGTAACATCATTAGGAAAGTATAAAGGTTATATTTCCTTCTTTGATGGAATCATTAAAGACTATTTTGTTTTTGGTGCTTATTTCAGAAAAATGATTTCCCGGAATCAAGAAATGTGGCCATTATTTATAAACCATTATATTCTGTCCATTATAATTACAACTTCTTGAGATGTAGAAGAGGAAGAAAATGATACATATTGATGAGCTTGCTGGAAAAATGAAAAATTAGGAATATGATGAGTGATATCACTTTTCCAATCTGCTTTGGATTTTCCTGTCTCTTGAGGTCAGCACGGACAAAAGAGACTAATCAGCAGAGTTTAGAACACGCTAGTTGAAGAGAACAGGTCTTGAAGAGAGCAGTTGGAAGACAGCAGGTCTTGGCTCCAGGGGGAGGGTTTTGGCAATGACGAGGCAGACCTGAGCCAAGATGGTCAAAGTTTTTGGAAGTAGTACATTTTTAATAAGGAAACCTAAGTCCTGACCAAAATCACAAAGTTGAAATGCCTCTGAATACTTTGAAGAAATGAGACAGGTGATAGAGGAAGTTGAAGTGGTGGGTGGAGTGCCCATGGCTTTGCTCCCAGGATTCTAGCTACAAGACAACCTCTGGGGCCCGCCCTGGAAGGCATAGGGACCTAAATATACTTCCTGAAAGATCCTGTTTGAAATAGACTGATAAATTCAGGTTCTAATCATGTGAAGAAATGATAAAGGGCTATACAATATTACACACACACACACTTTTTCAGAGATTCTTTTTTTAAAAGGAATAATTAATTTTTGAAAATATATAAAGACATATTATACCAAGAATATTTTTATTTATATGGGGTGGCTGTGTAACATCTCCAAGGATTTTTTGAACAAAGAGTCAACTAACAATCCTGAATCTGTACAAACCTAAGCACAATATAAATGCTCTGTATGTTTTTTTTTTTTTAATTCAAGTGATCTAAGTTGTGGAAAATTTCTGCTTTTCTTCATAAAAAACAGTGTGAAAATGGTGCTTTGGGTTACCGGCTGCTAAATTTTTAAATATAAACATATAAAAATCAACTGAACTAATGTTTCATAATGAATATTCTTGGCTTAGTAAAAGCCTTCACCAGGTCAAAAACAGCGAGGTGAATATATGAATAATCAGTGAACCTACAGAATGTTCAAATCATAAAGTTGTCTACAAAGCTTCTACTAAATGAAGTAAATAATCTGCACATTTCATATGTAAATGATGGAAATTTCCTGGAAATTCCACAATGTTTGAAAAATATTCTGCATCCTCCCCCCCACTTTTATTCCCCCAGCAAATGTCAAGAAATATTTAATGTAATCATCAGCTAAAACTTCGCTTCAGAGATGAGGAAAACATTTAATTTTTTGATGATCTAATTTGTTGGACTTTGGCTTACATGCTCTAGTCACATAGACTCAAGTGGTGAGCTTGCTAAAGGTTGAACAAAAATTTCATCTACCTATCTCAGGAAAATAAGTCAGGAGGTTTAGCCATATAAGAGCTTAATAAAAAATTCAATTTTTCTATGTAACTAATTTTGTCATGTCTTCACTTGTTCCATTAGTTAAGATCAAAGAAACATGCCACTTATTACTGCCAAGTTCTTGAATTTTCATTTTATTCTTTTGATGTTTATTAAATTTTAAATCAAAATTTGTTCACAGCTTCAACCACACAGGAAGGTCTAGAAAAAAAGGTGGTTTTTCTGGGTTTTGCTGCAGTAACAAACAATCCCTGTTTTTTTCATGTCTGACCACATCCAAGTTTTAGTTCTCGCATAGGAGTCGGATGGCTATGGGTTAGATCCTACTGTACTCCAAGTGTAATTTTCATCTTGAATTCTGAGCTGAAGAAGCAATTTTTCTGGGACATGGCAATCTTATGCTGGGGGGCAAAGAGAGTGATCATATGCACTCACACGATTGCAATGTTTTCCTTTCATGCTACTGATAGCCACATCTGTGTCAGACTTTTAAGGAAAGTAAATTGATGAACAGGTCTGATAGTAATGGAAGAAGTGTTGTAGGATGAAGATTTGATGCGGGTCCAAACTAAGGCAGGACCAGGTATTGGGGAAAATGTAGAAGAAGATTTGATAAACATTTCAGAAGTGGAATTAATAGCACGTGGTCTTTAGGTAATATCCTCTAGTTTGTTGGCTTTAAAACTCATTTTCTGCTGATAATTCCCATTTTCCATACCAGCCCTGACCTCTTGGTTGAGACTGCTAAAATATGAATTTAGGTGCTGGATACACATCTCACAATAGTTATATCTAAAACAGACTCCTTAATTCTTAGTTCTATCCTTCAACCTAATCTTCTCCATGTATTTTTTTTTTATCAGTAGAAAGACAGTTGCTCAAATCAAGAAGTCAGAAATCATGGGGCGCCTGGGTGACTCAGTGGGTTAAAGCCTCTGCCTTCAGCTCAGGTCATGATCTCAGGGTCCTGGGATCGAGTTCCGCATCTGGCTCTCTGCTAGTCGGGGAGCCTGCTTCCTCCTCTCTCTCTGCCTGCCTCTCTGCCTACTTGTAATCTCTCTCTCTGTGTCAAACAAATAAAATCTAAAAAAAAGAAGAAGTCAGAAATCATTTATTTTTTTCCTTTCTTTCTTTGACTTCCTCTCATTATAACTCATCTTTCAATTCTGACTGTTCAACCTTCAAAATACATGTTATATATTTCCAGTTCTCTCTGGCACCATCACCACCATTCTAGTGCAAGTCAGTTTGGAAAAAGTGGTTAAAATATGATAGATCCTCCATACCTATTTGTTGAATGAATGAATGTTACTGTATTTGGACTTGTCTCTCCCCCTCTCTATCTCTGTGGTCCATTCTCCACCTCTCTTAAAAGATAGATCATATCATGTTCCTTCTCTGCTAAAAATACTTCATGACCTTCTAGTTAGCTTTCAGAAAACAATTTTGTCGTTACTGTGACCTACAGAGTTCTGACTGTTCTAGTCACCTCTCCGATCTCATGACATATCATGGCTTTCTTCTTTTCTTGATTTCTTCTGTCCCAACATAAATATTTCTCCTTTTCCTCAAATTTGCCCAATTTTTCATGCCTCAGGAGTTTTGGACTTTTAACTTCCTCCGCCTAACTATACCATTTTTTTTCTTATTTTCGAGTGATTAGTTCGTTCTTATTTTTTGAAATCACAATTTAAATGTTGTTTCTGCAGACTCCTTCTTTAACTCAATTAAAAGTTTACTTCTTTGGTTACTTTACAACACATCATTAAAAAATATATACCTTCCCAGCAATTAAAATATTCTTAAATTATTTAATCTATTTACATGACTTCATTCTTCGTTACATAAAATATCCATTCAAGCAAGGATCTAGTCTAATTGTAACCCCAAGCAGCTAACAGATGCTCAGTATTGAGTGAATGGTTACCCACTGGATGAGCTTTGTGGGGAATAGTAAGGGATATAGAGTATGGTTCACAAGATAGGTAGATGATGATACACTGGTCTAAGTAGGAAATACCAGATGTGATATAGGCTGTGGAGAGAAAATGATATGTTACTTTAGACTCCAATGAGTTTGAGGTGTCTGCAGGACATTTGGACACTACACATTTGTTTCTGGAGCTCACTAAAGCAGAGAAGATGGAGATCATTAGCATAAGCGAACAAAATTAAGACATACACATTTCTCGCCGCATGGGTGGCTCAATGGGTTAAAGCCTCTGCCTTCAGCTCAGGTCATGATCTCAGGGTCCTGGGATCGAGCCCCGCATTGTGCTCTCTGCTCAGCAGGGAGCCTGCTTCCTCCTCTCTCTCTGCCTGCCTCTCTGCCTACTTGTAATCTCTCTCTCTCTCTGTGTCAAATAAATAAATAAAATTAAAAAAAAAAAGACATACACATTTCAGTCAAGGAGAATATATTATTTTTTTATGGCTGCCGTAACAAATTACCATAAACTTAGTGGCCCAAAACAACCCGAATTTATTATCTTCTAGCTCTGAAGTTGAGGGGTCCAGATTGACTTGATTGGTTCTGGGTGGCACATGGTGGAAATTAAGGTGGTGGTTGTCTGGTCTCCTACTGAGAGAGAGGTTCTGGGAAGAACCCATTTCTGAACTCCTTCAAGTTTTGGCAGATTCCATTTCCTTGCAGTTTCAGGATTGAGAAAGTAAAAGATGACAGTATCTTTTCATGTTATTTGACAGTCAGGGAATGCTATAACTCCAAGAGGTTTCTGTCCAGTCTTAACACAAGGATCCTGACCTCTCAAAACAAGAAATGGCATGTTGACTCCTTCTCTTACTTGGACCTCTTGGATTTCCCCTTCTGCCACAGCATCCCCCTTGCATGCTCTTCCACCATGTCTCCCTAATGGGATCTCCATCTTTATTTTCTATGTTAAGGGCTCATATCACTAATTACATTGGTCTTACCCAGATTAATTACATAGGTCTTACCTAATCCAGGGAAATCTCTCTATCTTAGTCAGCTGATTAGTAGCTGTAATGGCATCGGCAAAGTCACTTTACAGCAGTACCTAGAATAGAGTTTGACTGAATAACCAGGAGATAGGAGTCTTGAGGGGCATCTTTAAAATTCTGCCCCTCGGGCGCCTGGGTGGCTCAGTGGGTTAAAGCCTCTGCCTTCGGCTCAGGTCATGATCTCAGGGTTCTGGGATCGAGGCCCACATCGGGCTCTCTGCTCGGCAGAGAGCCTGTTTCCTCCTCTCTCTGCCTGCCTCTCTGCCTACTTGTGATCTCTCTCTCTCTCTCTGTGTCAAATAAATAAATAAAATCTTTAAAAAAATAAAAAAGTAAAAAATAAATTCTGCCCCTCATGGAAAGTGTGATAAAATTCCTAAGTAGGGGCACCTGGGTGTCTCAGTAGGTTAAGCCTCTGCCTTTGCCTCAGGTCATGATCTCCAGGTACTGGGATAAAGCCCTGCATCAGTCTCTCTGGTCAGTGGGGAGTCTGCTTCTTCCTCTGCCCCTCCCCCTGCTTCTGTGCTCTGGGGGCTCTCTCTCTCTCAAATAAATACATAAAATCTTTAAAGAAAATTCCTAAGTGTACACATGGAAAGGTTAAACTAAGAACAAACAGATATGTAAAAATACCACTAGGGTTGGTAAAAGGCACAGTAGAAGAAAATGGTATCTTGAAGTTAAAGAGTGAGTGAATCATATTAAAATGCTACAGAGAGGAAACCAGGGCACTTAAAAATTAAGAAATCATTCAAGACTTTTGAAAGAGAAAATCTGTGGACTGGTAATGGACATAAGTGCAATTTTAATAGGTTAAGGAATGACTGGAATATTCTAAGGTTGAGCAGGAGAATTTAGAGCACTATTTCCAGAAGATTGATGGAGATATCAGAGAAAAATGGTCAGATGACAGTGCTCTTCCAATGGGGGATATTTTGACGGGACAATACAGTTTTCATCAAACCACAAGCTTGTACCTCTGAAGAAACAGAGGTACAAAAATAGAAGAAAATAAAACTGAGTCCAGTCATCTTCCTATATTATTTCCTTTAGTGATTCACAAATAGAGCAACATTTAAAAAAAGGTGTTATGTAAATTATTATCACCACAACCTTTGGAAAACCACTTTTATAAAACAAGTCAGATCTCTGTATTGATATGCAAGGAGATTAGAACAAGAACTCTTACTGTACACAGTAAAAGCCACACAAGAAAGAGACAAATAGTAACAAATTCAGGCTAAAAATGAACAACTTGATTAAACTCTTAACAAAGAGAGAGATTTTAAGTCTTTATGAAGTTCTCATGACGTTGTTTCCAACAAGGCTTTTTTTTTTTTTTGAGTCTAAACTCTATATGTTCCCTACATTCTTGTACTTTTTTAAAAGAGTGAACTAACTGATGGTCAGATTCCAATGGTCCTTCAAAACTTTGAAGGAGGCAAACAAGATTAAAGCAAAGGCATACAAATTTGCTGGTATGCATTTGCAAGAAGTAAATGGGTGCCATCTGTGAGAAGATTTCATTTGCTGCCTAATTAATTTTCCCATGTTCCCTGGTACACCAATGCAAAGCTCCTAGATACAATTGGAAAAGGGAACAGATGGCATCTTTCAGTTGCCTATTGACTACTGTGATCTTCTTGCTAATTAATCTAAATAAAGCACCCATTATTTAATCTTAAACAAAATTTCAACTGGATAAGGTTTTGAGGTGTCATTAAGAAAATGTTTCCCTTTGTTTGCTTTTGTATAAATCATCCTGGTGTTTACTCTGCATTTTAATGACTCAAAGAAGTTGCAGAAACAACCACATCAGTCAGAAGGCCTTCTTCCTCAAATTCACCAGAAGATAACTTTTAATATCAGAACTCTAATCCAGTGACAACTGTCATGGATTGAGTCTGAGCTTTTTAAATAAAGGGAACCAAAAAGATAACAAAATATACACTCATCATTAGAAATCCAAGGAATATTTTGTCAGCTATACCTAAGTTCAGGTACCTAGAAGTTGGATATTTGTGATGTTAATTTTTAATTTGCATTAGTAATGTTAAAAAATGTTGCCTTTTCTTTTAAAGTTCCTGCATCCGTGGGTTTCCAAGAATATCCTCAACTGATTTTTTACCTTTACATTTCAAAATTTTTCTTCTGTATTACTTCAGTAACATGAGCAATCTTATCCTCTTGTTCCTCACTATTCTCATTTTCAGGAATCTGGAAATTACAGCCTCTTGGATTTTGGAAGAGGCACTCCCACTTGAAAATAATTTCACAGTATTTTTAGTAAGTTATTAAAGGAGATATATCCAATAGAGAATGCTTAAGAGTTACATAAGAGTTAGTTTCATTTCCTATAGCTGGAGAAATAATAACCTATAATATGAATTATTATAGAAAATCAACTTAATTTAACCTCAAGTAGGTATTTTTTTTCACTCTAATGAAGCCATTACAGTAATTGGAAGGTGCTTCTATCTTTAAAAATATACACACACACACACGTCTTAACAGTAAACAATTTGGGTTTCTTCCATCAATGTAAGATGATTTTATATTTGTTGCTCCTAGAACTTCCTCAGTAAGTCAAGCAATTTAAATATCTATTTAGAGTAACCTTTTTTCTTGGGAAGTAACTTGGTGGAGAATTGATTCTTTAGAAGTTTCATTTTTCTTTATAGTTCAAGTACAGCACTTATCATGCTGTATTGCTATTCATCTTTTTTTTTTTTTAACATGACTAACTTCCACAAGTCTGAGAGGTTGGTTCTGGAAGTCAGAGACATGTCCAATTTATCTTTTCTCCCCCAGCATGTGGAGATGTGCTTGGCACATAGTTGGGAATCGATGAACTTTGTCCAAGAGAATGAATGATTATATTTTACCTGAAAGAGTAATGATATCATGCAAGACAACCTCAAAGTACACTTTACTCAAGAAAAGAATGAAGCTGATTATTTGGTGAACATGAGGAAACCCACAATATTTCTCTTAAAAAAAAAAGAAACACACAAACAAACAAAACCAAAGAGTCATTCATTTTTAGGTCAAAATGTTTCACTCATTTTATTTCACTCTGGTATATGTTTCAGAGAGGTAACAAACCCTAAAGCAGCTCTTAAAACATTTAGTTGGGCATGACTGCTGCTGGTTCCTTAGGCAGTGAGGCCCAGGTGAGAGGAAGCTTATTCTTGGCTTCCACTGTCTTGGGCTATCCTCACTTTTGCTTGGGTTACCTCCCTTATATCCCAGCTTGAACAAATACCAAACCCCTTATTGTCTCCAGCCTAAAATATTTTCTTCTTTCTGATCACAAATTAATACATATCTGAGATCTAGATCTTGTGAACTTGTTCTTACCAGATTCTTTGACTACTCGGTTTCCATACATGGAAGTATTGGAACAACAAAATATCTGAGAAGGACAGGCCATACCTGTTGTCTAGTTTAATTCTTCTCCAAAATTTTCCTCCAATACACCTGATGAATTATATCCCAGGCTCTGCTTAAAACTATTCCTTAGGAGGCACTTTGAATTCGGCATTTTACAGCATTCTTCCTAATACTGAGCCAAGATATATTACCTTTTAATTTGTTTGTGAGATAGTCTCAAAGAGATGTAATAGATCCATAGATAGGCCACCCACATCTGAGGAGGACTTCCTGACCACTGTAGTTATCTGGTATACCCAAGGAGAGGAAGATAATGTAACTTCAGAAGGATCCTTTGTGCAGAGTAGAAATGAGAAACATTTAATAGGCAATAAGAACTCATAGAGGATTCTGAAGAGCTTAGTCTCCAGGTTCACTGAGGTTCCTGAGTAGTACAGTATTTAAAACATAGAATTATATGTGTAATTTTAATTTTCTTGTGTGCAAACAAAATTGCAATGCACACAAAATTTGGGTTATGATAAAAGCTAAATATTAGATCACAAACATAAAACTAGAAAAATTTTTATAAAATATTTAAATAAAAATATTGCTAGAGAGGAAAACCCCACATACTCTAACAATAATTGAATAAGTGAATGAATAAATAAAATGAATTAGTGTATGAATGAGTGATTAGATGAAGAAATGGATGCAGGAATAGATGTAGAAGTTAGAAAATTTTAGGCAGAAACAAATCAAGGGCAGGTCTGCAACTTATAAAATGCCTAATTATAGTAATGTGCTACATAAGAGGCAAAGCTTTTGTTAACACCACAAGGGTCTCTGGTCCAATAAGTGGAGTTTGATAGTAATTCTTGCTACAAGTTAAAAAAAAGCCTAATTATAATCCTGTAAACTAATAATTCTGAATTTATTTAGTATCTATGTCAGTTGGCTTTTTGAGATTATAAAGTGAAATTTTAATTTAGGTGCTATCATTATCTATGTGTGTGTGTGCATGCGTGTGTGAGTGCATATGTGTGGAGACAGAGAAAAATTTGTGAAAACATAATCCCTGCAATCAGCTAAAGAAAATCACTATCCTATTGGAATAATCCTTAGTTTAAGCTACTTGTAGGGTATTTAGTAACTTGGTAACTTACAGGATATTTAGCAGAAAGAGATCAGGTAGCTGAAATCCAACCATGTTTATTGAGCATGTACTACACATTCATCTTATGGAACACTTTGCATGCATCATCTTCTCATTTTACCTAATCTTCACAACTCCGTCAAGAAGATGTTATTGTCCAATGTTGTAAATATCATGAGTGAAATACAGAGAGGTTGAATAATGGAGTGACTTACCCAAGGTCATAGTTAGTAAGTGGCACAGCAATTGTGGCGCTGTAACTTACAAGTGCCATGTCATGGTGGCATCACCTCTTTGTGAGAAAATCAGATCCATCCCTTTGAGACATACATGTATTTTTACTTTCTACTCCCTTTGCTATGACATTTAACATGGGTACGGTAAGACTAATAGCATATAGATAACCTAAAGAGGGTGAGCAAGGGAGGTAAATATTAAAATGTTTCCATGCAGATGTTTCAGATTATTTTAAGCAGTTGTTTCCAGGCTATTGGTTGCTTTCTATTTGAGGCAGCACAAGATGCTACAAAGCCTGAGCTCAGAGATGTGGATGAATAGTCTACAGTACTTACAAGTCAAGAGCCCTCTTCTTTCATTTGTCAAGCTGCAGGAAAGATTGACTCTGCTGTAGAGTGGGACCTGCTCACATCACTGCAGCTTCAGATTAAGTGCTTTCTGACTGAGATTTTCATGGGTTTTAAAAAGCCATTGGGACTGGGTCATCAGAGAACCTAGACTGACTGACAAAAATCAGGGGTCAAGGAAATCTAGCACTGAATAATTTGTAGTCTGCCAATTCTGGAGAATGTTCAAAGAAAGAAAAGAAGGGAAGGAAGGAAAGATCTTATGAGAAGTGGTTTTTCACCTTAAAAACAAAACAAAACTGAGCTTGTCTAACAAACAAAACTAAGCTAATAGCTTGTCTAAGCATTAAAATTAAATTGAAGAAAAAAGTCCCCAGTCAAGAACAAATCTAGTGCAGGGTCTGGCAGGTGGAAAGGGCTCAATAAATATTTTTATTGGATTATGAAAAGAACCCTTTCCATTTGATCTTGAGACGGTAGAGTGATGAATGAAAGACTGAGAGGATGGTAGAGTGATGAATGAAAGACTGAGAGGATTTTTGTCTTTACAGATTCCATTCTTCTCCTATTCTGAGATATTATCAGTTTTAAGAAACAACTGATTCATTAATATACTTTGGGGGAAATTTATAATAATTAAATATAGATAGTTAAGTTTGAAAATGACAAAACAGGAAAACACATTCATATTAGAATTGAGCAAATAAGGAAAGTCATCTCTGAGTATTCAACTAAATTGCCCAACTTTGGTTAAGGCACATGTTTGGACTAGTGAAGAATAAAAAGAGAAATGAGACATGTTTCAGGCCTTTAATATTATAAATCCTTGAGTAATTGAAAATTCGGGGCAACTACGGCAACTCTTTCACCTGATTCTTTTAAAAAAATCAATTTTCGAAGAAAGTTAAGAGTTTGTGTCCATCTGAAGTCCAATTAAAATGACAGATCTGTAGTTTCAGTTGCAAAGGAGGTACAGAGGGGATATATAAACATACTGTTATTCCCAAATTGTAAAATCCATCTCCCATTTAGGTACACAGCTTATTAAACTTTTGGATGATTAAGCCAAGAAAGAATTAGAAAGAGCAGTTTTCTTTTGTTTCTGTAGCAAATCCTTAATAACATTTTTATAGCTTGTCTAAAGCAATGGCTTAAATCCTAGTTTATCTCAACATTTTAGTTTCCCTGTCTGTCCATTTTTATATACTCCAGTAAATATCCATCTTCATCATTACTAAAGATAAACTACTTGTATCTCCAACTTATTCTTCATAAGAAATCCCAGATATTGCTACAAATAAAAAGAAAAAAAGAGTTAAGTATGATAATGGTGTGTTAGATACTATTCAATATATATCTAAACCATTAACAACAAATAGAATATAAACAAATCAATAACAGAACCTATAAAAGCATGAAAAAGCAGGACATTAGTGCTTAAAGAATGTTCTTGTCATTGTATTACTGGAATCTACTACAAATACGCGCTCTAGGGAGTAGTCAATTTACTTTTATTGCTGTTGTTATGGGTTGACTACTCCAAGCAAAGTATTCAGGAGAAACTAAAGGAGAGAGCCATTTGAAGCCAAGTCTCTAGTCATTTGGTGAAGATTATTACAAGGTGAAATGCAAAAATCACAGCAGTTGCTGTGTAAGATGTCACAACATCCCAGGAAACCCCAGGGAAGATCCAGAAATTTCTGACTCTCTACACGTAAAGTTTTCATTCATCTGAAGACTTCTAAGCATTTCCCAAAGATTTACACCACACATCTTCACCCTCAAAGCAACCAGAAGTGGAATCTGTGGTTAAAGAATATGATTGCACTAAGACCATGCTAAGATAAGGTGACTTTTTGAGAAGACTTACCTGATCAAGTAGTATAACAAACAAAGACATAGCAGGCTACGGTTCTTCTTCCTGCAGCCTATTAATGACTTCCTTTATCATCGAATCATTGTTTTTTTTTCCTCTCTCTCTCTCTCTCTCTGTTTTTTTTTTTTTTTTTTTTTTTAATGAGTACTTCAGCTGGTCCAGCATCTTACCTAGTAAGGAAGTCCACACGTTGTTCTCTTCTAAGTAATCTGAGTTCCTAGTAATTCTGTCAGAGCAATGGCAACTTTCATTAAGCTTTAACAAAGGGCTCATAATAACAAGAGGATTCTGTTCATACTTCTCCCTCTCTAATTTCATACTGGCAACATTTTTCTGCCTTGGATATTCAAGGTGTATTAGCAGCTTGGGCTGCCAAACAGAATACCAAAGATTGGAAGGCTTAAAGAATTTATTTTCTCACAGTTCTGGATGCTGGAGGTCCAAGAGCAAGGTAACCTCTCTTCCTGGTTTGCAGATGGTCCCCTTCTCACTGTGTTTTCACCAGGGTTATTCTCTGTACATGTGGGGAGAGGGAAATCTTTGGTGTCCCTTTCTCTTCTTATAGTGAGAAGGAGAACCTAGGGCTCCAGTGAACTCATGGTAGTGTTGCTGGGATACTTTAAGTATTTAAGGGAAATCATGATATTTGTAATTGTTACATAATATTACTTAAAGGTAGTTCACAGTTTCAACATTAACGTACTACATTCCTTTCAATGACATAATTTCTTTGAGATGTTAAATCCTTGGTGGTTGCTGTGATTAAAAAGTGAGTAACCTGTGTAAATTAATGTGTAACAGGAAATGAGGGTGGTAGTTTCCAAACTGATTCCAAGGTTGGAAAATTGTGCAGTGACCAATAGGTAGCCTCATCTCATTAATAATTACTAATTGTAACTAGTAATTGTGGGTAAGTATGAAATAGTGTGTTCTTTTTTTTCAATTTTTCCATGTTCTTTAAGTCAGAAGTATCTTATATCAATGGTTGTTTGATTTCAGGGTACAAAATCATTCCCCATAGAACACAATATGATCTTCTTTTCCATTCCCCTGAAGGTAAACAACTTGACTAAATTGGAAAGACATGCAGAGAGTGACGAGAAGAGTGTGTTGCTCAAGCCGCCTCTTCCACAGAACTACTGAATCTGTGGTTGTGGATTCTTCAGAGCGGCTTTTATTTTTATTTTATTTTGTTTTTGACAGCCTTCTGCCTGTGTGGCACAATATTTATCTTGCAAGATTGTTCCTGTTTATGTCAAAACAAATAAACAACGAGAAAGAATCCAGAAGAAAATGACAGGCACAGATCCCTCTCAGAGTATTCATAGGAGGCTGCATTTCTGATTATATTTCTGGAGGCAGTCTTTGGAAGCTTCAGGAAATAAGTGATATTTATGCAGCTGTGTGTAGGTCCTCCTTCCGGTTCTTTGCTTTGCTCCTTCTGTACACTGTCCAGTTGCAATTATATTCGCTGACTCATTGTTTTTCTTTTCTTTGCAAAACCATGTCTAAAAATGACATAATCCTGTATTTCAGTCATTTACCCATTCTTGTATTATTCTGAGTGCATTCTATGTGCCAGGCACTGTGCTGTTTTCTTAGAAACAATGGTGAATAAAATAGACAAAAATTTTGCACAATGTGGAGTTCACTAAACATATATGATATACTGGGTCCACTGTTTAATGCTTTAAAATGTATTTTGGGTGCACCTGGGTGACTCCGTCTTTAAGCATCTCCCTTCGGCTCAGGTCATGATCCCAGCGTCCTGGGATCAAGCCTCGGCATCGGCATCGGGCTCCCTGTTCAGCGAGAAGCCTGCTTCTCCCTCTCCCTCTGTCCCTGCTTGTGTTCCCTCTCTCGCTGTCAAATAAATAAATAAAATCTTTAAAAAATAAAATGAAATGTATTTTCTCATGTAACACTCTCCACAATCTAAAATGTACTTTTAAAAATTACCTCCATTTTCCAACTGAGAAAACTAAGACAGCATGACTACAGGACATGACTGTGATCACATAGCCAAATGGAAGATCTATATTGCAATCATGGCGATTCCAATCTAAAGAATACATTATTAACAAATGGATTCTAAGGAATAAATTATTAACAAAAACTAAGTTGCCACCTTTTCCTGAATTATTTATTCTTGAACAGGTGACAAATCCTAAGCCAAGGGAATGGATGTGAGGTGGTTAATTTCAGACATTTGCATCCTGGAGGAATGGATCAAGGCAGAATATGATGGAGATTGATGGATGAGCAGTGCGTATCTGGAGCCTCTACAAGTATAATACATCAACCCTTTGCACTTGTTTGTATTTCAGTCCTACAAAGCTTTTATTTTTATTTATTTATTTTAAAGATTTTATTTATTTATCAGAGAGAGAGCATAAGCAGGGGAAGTGGCAGGCCTAAGGAGAAGCAGGCTCCCTGCTGAGCAGGGATCTGACTCAATCCGATCCCAGGACCCTGGGATCATGACCTGAGCCAAAGGCCGTAGCTTAATGACCGAGCCACCCAGACATCCCTCAGTCTTACAAAGCTTTTTAAAAGAAGTATCACCCTTAAAAGTGTCTGGCCCCATCCTTCCTATGGGACTGATGTGATGAAAAGTTCTGTGTCCTGTTATCACTGTTCTCCAATTAAGGAAAATTGGAGAGGCAACAGTTAAATAAAGACGGAATTAAATTTGTGTTGGTAACCATCTGGGACTGTGATCTAGGCCTTGGAGGAAGATCTTCATGGAAGATAATGAACATGTGTGAGTCCTCTGGATGCGGTTGGTAAATAAAACCCTGGGGTGGGGTTGACATTGTTGAGTACAAGGAATATAGACATCAAAATGTCAAGGGATAGATTTTCCCTATTCCATTCTGTTATAGGTTGTCAAATGTTGTTGGCTTTTTTTTTTTTTAAGATTTATTTATTTATTTGAGAGAGAGTATGAATAGGGTGAGGGGCAGAGGGAGAAGCAGACTCCCCAAGGAGGAGGAAGTCCCATGCAGGGCTTGATCCTGGGACTCTGGGATCATGACTTGAGCCAAAGGCAGACACTAAACTGACTGGGCCAACCAGGGGCCTCAGGTTGTCAAATGTTTAAGAATATTCTCTTAAAACACTTTGTAAATTACACAGTACTATACCAATATTAATTTTCATTTGCAATGATAAATGAAAAAAATATATTTTTGCATTACATGATTCTAAAAGAGAGTTTAACAGAAGGATTTAGGAAAGATAAAGTAGGTGATGTAGAAAAGATTGCCCAGTTGAACGTTTAAGACATGGAGGGAGGTGGACAGGCAGAGTCCTCAGAGAGGGAATGCTCCTGAGATCAGAGACCTTGAGCGGCCATGCTCTCTGCTCTGTTACTCTTCATAAAGCTCCCCAAAGGCTAAAGCTGTCAGTCTAGTTTAAAACGATAGTCTAGTTTACTGTTTTATTCATTTGTTTATTCAGCAAATATTTATTGATCACTGATAACATACCAATTAGTCTGTTAAGCACTTGTGACAAACTAGATGTAACCCCTTCTCTGAGGGGGTGAAGAAATCTAGCGAAGAGGTGTCCTAGTCTAGACTTTAGATGGGGCACAGGGAGATAGCGGGGAGGAAGGGGGTATTTAGAATGAACAGAAGTGGGTCATGCTGAAGTGTGACTGTGACAGTGACAGTGGGAAAGAGGAAATGGGGACAGAGATCCAGGAACAGGAAATTAAGCACCCTTGATGGAGGAGGGGTGGATCCAGAAACTTCTGTGAACTGTCAGAAGGCGGTTTTCAGAATGAGGAAGCAAGAGAACCCAAAGCTACAAGGGAGCAGTGGCAGAAGGTGAAAGGTAAGGGCTCAGTCACGCAAGGGTCTGTGGAAGAATGGATTTTGCATTCGGATCCTCTGCCCCAGGTCTTCCAAGACCAATCTCAAAGTCTCCAGGGGCTGTGCACTTACAGGTGTTTCTGGCGAAGAATCTGCTTCTAAGCTCATTCTGGTTGATGGCAAGATTCAGTCTCTTGCTGTGAATGGACTGAGATCCCATTTTCCTTGCTGGCTGTCAGCTGGCAAAGTGCTCAGCTCCTAGAGGAAGGCCTCTCTGGTTTCTGCATGTAGACCCATATCTCAGACACACACTTATAATCTGAATTTCCCTTCTGCTACCTCTCTTTCTGCTTCCAGCTGGAGAAAGTTCTAGACTTCTGGGGGCTCCTGTGATCAGATGGGTTTATCTTGGATAATCCAGGATGGTCGTCCTATTTTAAAATCCATAATCCTAATCACATCAGCAAAATCCTTTTTGTTATGCAATACGGTTGCAGATTCTAAGGATTGGGTTATAGAAATATTTGAAAGCCATTATTCTGCCTTTTTAAGATTTCATTCAAAGTTAAAGAGATTGGTGAAAGCACTTAGTAAAAGATGATTTTTTCATTGTGAATTAAATGAAAGTTGACAAATTCCTGAATTTGGGCTTGTACCCCTCTGTGCTATGACTCCAGGAGCGTGTGTTCAGCAAAAAAGCCTGGAGTCCTGGGGAAGGGAGGTGTCTCGTTATCTTTCTGGACATTGTGGGCCCTCTCCTGATCTGGGAAATGATAGGTAAGCCATGGTCAGGCATCATCATCATGAAGTCCACTTGTCTAGAGAAGGGCTAAGGAGGCAGATGGTGAATAGTGAAGAATCCGCGTCATCTGTTCTCAGTGCTGTCAGTTGGTGATTTTCCTGACACCCTTTGAAAGCAATTTGAAAATTATGCACCTCTTCTTATATTTGTAAGTTGACCTCTACAATTTTTCATCATTAAATATTGAGGAACTATATGGTTCTTTTATATAATAAACATAAATAGTTTAAAATAAAATTGTTATATTATTTCTTAAAATATAGCCAATGGAACCTAATCATAATTACTATAAACCCACAGTGATCTATGAGAAATAGATGAACAAGCTCTATTTTAACCTTTAATTTTCTGTCTTACCTATCTTTCAATTCCTATTTCCATGACCATCTCCACTGAGATTTTATCCTCGGTGTATTTTTATGCTGAAAAGTTTACTTAAACCATTAAATATGTATATCCAATATTTTATAAGGTACTTTAAAGAAATTCCTCTGACCATAAGTTCTAAATATTAGAAATGTATTCTGTCATAGGTATCACTACAATTATTAGTAATAAACATTTGCTCCAAACACCGTTAAGTATAGTAAATGTCATAAATAAATTTTAAACACTAAATAGTAAGAGCAAAAAACCAAAAAAAAAAAAAACCAACTGTTGGACATGTAGCTCTTAATAAGCTAATGTGTACTTAAAATAATTTATTTTCTATATTCATTAATACATATTCTTGATTACTGAAATGACATGACTCCATGTCATTTTTAAAAATCTATTTTACATTTTTGTAGATAAAATCACTGAGTAATCTTGTTCCATTCATAAGTACAAGGAAGGAAAAGAGAATGCCCACCAAAAGCAAAAATAATTTTAACTTTACATCAAAAGTCTTTCTTAAGATGTACAAATAACTATTTTATCTGTGACGTTTTTACCTAGAGACACCTTGTTTAACTTAACATACTAAAATAAATTGGAAAACAAATGTTATGATTCATATCTTTAGATCTTTGCTAGCACATTTTTTTCTATTTTATAAAATGGACTTATTTTGTAAGTGCTTTTGAGGTGGACACAGAGATCCAGAACCCCTTAGGGAGGACTTGTCTAGTGGTGCATAGTGTGGTCATCCCATCATTTTGGAGTGATGCTCAACAACTTTGATGAACACATCCCACTGCAGAATTCCCACTTGGGTTGACCTAGGCAATGGTGGGCCTGCATACTGTTGAGCTACTTTGTAGGCTCGATCCTGCACCCTCAACCTCTTCTCTACACGTATTGATTCCAGTGAAAACTTTTTTCTCCTAACCTTCATCTGCTTCTGGACAAACCCACCTGTCACGACTTCAAATACAATTTTGTCGAAACTGTGGGCTTCAAATTTAGCTCTATTTATGGAAAATATCTGTATTTATTTTTAAATATATTTTTTAAGGATTTATATCTTTAAGGACTCTCTACACTCAATGTGGGGCTTGAACTTAGAACCTGAGATCAAGAGACCCGTGTTCTACTGACTGAGCCAGCCAGGTTCCCTAGAAGATGTCTATCTTTAACCAAAATTTTTAGCCACATCAGTTTGAAAAAAATTACTTGCATTCTGTCCAAAAAGTCTTCCATTTTATATTTCAAGAAAGCAAATTAAAACATTTTTTAAGAAGTGTTATTTTATTTTATTTAAGATTTTATTTATTCATTAGACAGAGAGAAAGAGAGCCAGAGAGCATAAGTGGGGGAAACAGTAGAGGGAACTGGAGAGGAAGGCTCCCCGCTGAGCAGGGAGCCCAATGTGATGGGGTGGGGGTGGGGGAGTTGATCCCAGGGTCCTGGGATCCTGACCTGAGCCAAAGGCAGTCACTTAACCAACTAAGCCACCCAGGCACCCTAAGAAGTATTATCTTTTAAAAACACAGAAATAAAATACAAAACAAATCTGATCGGAAGTATTAAAAATAATTAAGATAAAATGATGAAGGTTTAATAATATTTATGTGCCTGTTTTTATAAAGACATGAAACAAGATAAACTAACATACTATTTACCATTAGTTAAATTATAATCATGCAATAAAATGTATAATCAAAGGAGATTGTTTAGGAACTAACAAGTAGGAAAGAAGGGTATGTTCTTGGTTACTCTGCATATTCATGTATTGAACTATTGTGTTTAGCTTCTGAAAATGATTAAATGTAAATGTAAAATAAAAATAAGAATAAATATGTTTTAAAGAACATGATAAGTATGAATTTTATGGAAGTTGTGTGATACCAAATATTAATTGGTCTGAACATTCACATATAATTTTCCTTTTTGTTATCTATGATTTATATAGAATATTTCAAAATATTTTGCAGACCTCCAAAGCATTCTGTTTACATTTAAAAGACTCAGCATTATAAACTTCTGTTACTCTGGCTGTTTGAAGGAGATTTTCATTACAGCTATGACAAGTTCTAATCATAAAGACTGAAATAGTTGAAAAGAATTGCTTATATTTAGGGTAGATCCATGTTTTATAGACCCTAATGTTTATGTAAACTTTATGGGTGACTTTTGAAAGAAAAATGGTAACAATAAATATCGCTCTAATTGATAATGAGCACAAAAGTATTTAGAATGAAAGAACTCATAACAGATTACAAATTTTAAAAAGCTGACATATAGCACGAAAATCACAAAGCAGATATGTGTCATGGTATTTTTCTTAATTAACTAAATGCCTGTCATACCCTATAATTATATTTTCTAAATTGTTGTCTGTAAACTCTTTGATGACTTCTTCATATAGTATTAATTTCTAGTATTCTCTCTATAAAGACAAGAGAAAGATAATTCAGTCTTTACTGTCATTGGTCAAAATGTAATTTTTTTCATAATAATTAGGATGTGAAGACATGTGAGTTTATTACAGATACATGTGTTTATTGAGTACTGTTTTAAGGTTGGGATTAATAAACGCAGGCTTCCTGATAAACATTATTTCTCAGATTCTCATCAAAAAAGAAAAAAAATCCTTTTAGTTTTGACCATTATTTATCTGCATTTTCTTGAAATGAGAGAATTTGCTTATTGGTCGTTCATGGATAAGAACTGACTCCTTGGTTTGTCATCTTTCAAGACTGATCATTAGAAGAATTTTCCTTAGACCAACTCTGGCTCTGTACAGTTCAACCCTTACTCTTCCTTTCCCACCCACGTATTTCCAGGTCCTTTAGGGCAAGTTCACATCACGATCCTACATGTGGACCGGGATGACAGCAGAGTCTGTACAGAGGATGGGCAAAGATTGCCTAGAAGTCAGTTCCACCACCAGACGGCTGGCAACAATGTAACTATATACTGATGTGACTGCAAACCACACAAATACTTCCCCCTATTGCTGAACTGAACCCATTCCCATCTCAACTGTCCTTGGATAGATCCTAAAAATGTTCACAGCCCATCCAAAGCTATTCCACAGAGGGAGAATCATAACTGAAGTTGAGTTTGCATGAAAAATGATTTTACCAGACTAATGTAATAATTTTTACAGGAACACATGACGCCGTGAACACACTGCTAGTGCCCCTTCCAGGACTCTGGAGGGCTCCCTTGCCAGCAAGGATCCTTGAAGCTTAAGCTTCAGTAGCTTTAAGATAAATCCACATCTGTTTATATTTAAATAAATGAAAATATTAATTTTAAAGCTCAATATTTCCCATCGATGATTTGTGCTTTGTTCTTAAGGGGTTTTTCTCAAGAGAGATGCATTATTTCACAGTAGTGGTTTTGGTGGGTTTTGTTCTGTTTTTACTTCCAGTAAGAAGGGAGATGGGAAGACTCAAGCTGTGAAATAAAAATTGCCATTACTCCCACAATTTTGCTTTATCATGCATTTATCTCAGTTCAGAATATTCTGAATCCAAAATGCCCATGTGAAAAGAAATTTCACCTCTAATAGGGAAAAGCTGGAAGAATTTTGTAATGTCTCAATTAAACATTAAAGCTTTCACTTTGTCCCCTTTGGGGAAAGGTGATGCTATTTTTCTGTTTCCTTTTTTCTCTCTCTCTCTCCTCTTCCTTCTTCACCCCGTCCCTCCATCCCTCTCTTCCTTTTTCCCTTCCTTCCCTTCCTCCCCTCGCTTTCTCCCTCCTTCCTTCCTTCATTGGAAAGGCTAGAGTGGGCTCTGAGGCTTTCCCAAGGTGAACTTTAGGAAAGCCCGTGAGAATTTGGAAAGCAATTTCCTGAAGACTTCCAGAGCACTTGTAGACTTAGAAGAGTCTTTGTCTATTGCATTTTAAATCATTTTGCTGTGGACCAGGGATTGGGCAAGATTTTTCTGTAAAAGGACTCAACTCTGCCATTGTAATGTGAAAGCAGCCATAGACAACATGGAAATGAACAGGTATGGCTGTGTTTCACAAGATTTTCTTTACCAGGGAAAGCAATAGTCTGGATTTAGCCCCTAATCTCTGGTGTGCTGACTGACCACAGCCATTGGCTGCTAACAGGTCTGATGAAAGGTGGAATCACAGACCAACATTTCCACAAAAACTACTGTAAGTTCCTCTGAATTTGAAAGCACTAACTTTGGTTACATGGACAGCCTAGAGCCCATTGATCAGTGATTCCTAAAATAAACATCCCCAATAAGTAACTCTGCAATGTCTTGTCAGAGAGAAGAAGGCATATGATATTAACTAGAAAATACATTATATGCTAATTCTTTTCCAGAATCTAGTTTAACAGGGCTCAATTCGAAGAAGTGTATTTAAACAGAACTTGGGAAAGTTTGTAAAAGTCGCAGAGTTCCAAGTCAGAGGAAAAGTACTAGAAATCAGCAATACTCACTCAATACCTTTTGTAGAGGTCACACGGACACCATTAATATCCATTTCTACTTGCACGTGGTTTTGTCACTGGCAGGACACCTGTTTAACATCAAATGATAGGCAAAGGTCACTCAGAAGGGAGTCCTGAAGAATTCCTCATCCACCAACTAGGGCTCTGTTTATTGTAACAAAAATGCACCAATTAGAATAGGATCACATCTCCATAAAAAGTCTGCTGTCTAGGGGATGCTGAAATGGGATAATTGCAAGCACAGAAGAAGAGAGATTCTGGTAAAAATAACAGAACAATGACAATGATGACTGTGACCCAAGAAGATCTTTAAACTTGGAAATTATGTCAGATGTCCCAGCATGACTGTGCATGGGGAAAGCCATCTGTATTCCATGGTTCAGGCTGGCAGACCACTTGAACTTCAACTTCCAACTTCAGGCCAAGGAAGCTGGTTTACAAATAGCCACAGACTCTTGGGGGGATGGGCGGAAATGGTCTATTTTTTTGTCATGGGAAGGATTATCAATTCAACTTTAACTTTCTTCTTAGCCACACAGGCAAACCATAATCTGTTGTTAAAATTTTTCTCATCATGTTTTGGGGTTTCTAATGCCTAAAAGAAGTGATTTATTCTCTCTGAGATACCTGTCTACACCAGAGTTTTGATAATATTTCATGATCTGAAATTGGATTTCTGTTGGAGTGGGTTAACAAGAAAGGGAAGAAAAGGAGTGGCTATATACTGTGCTTTCTTTTCTGTTACATGATTGTTATTTGGTTATGATTAGAATTATTTTAAAAGCAAACGTAAGGGCTAATAGATCCTATTAATCACATTAAAGAATGTACCAAACTACACCTGGTTTTTAAAATATAAATCTTCTGGTTCCATCGAAATTTTGTTTTCTAAATCTAAACTGTTAATAATCACTGCTGAACAAAATCCCAAGGCTCTGTTCAGATCTAGGAAATAGCTAACATTTATTGAGCACTTACCATTCTAAACACATTATTGGTAATAACTGATTTAATGCTCGCCTCTGCTTTATAGATGGCTAACATGACTGTGCTCAGTTCACTGATGAGGCTCAGAGAGTTATGCATCTTAGCAAAGGTCACACAGCTGGCCATCAAGAGTCAGGCGTGGAATCCAGGCAAGTTAGGTCCAAAGTGTTCGCTCTTAGCCATTAGGTTCCCATTCGCTCTGGATATTTTGCTTGGGAATTGATAACCTTCTAGACTCAGCATCTCTGGCTAATATTTGGCTAAAGCCCTTGCCTGGACTACGCGATCCATCCATTTATTTTGAAAATAATTAGAAAACAAATGTTACTTACCTCCTTCCTGTTATCATCAGAAATAGAACTTCCTAAAATCTTTCTAGTAAAGAGGTAGCCAAAAAGAAATCTGAAGGGCAGAGAGAAGGAGAAATGGATGAGAGCAGGGGTGCGGTGGTGGAAAGTGAGAGAGAGAGAGAGAGAGCCCTCAGAATAAATTTCTGTATGTGCAAGCATAAAACCTCCCAGGGGTTGGCTTTTCCCAATTAGAAGTGACTTCCACAGCTGCCACGCCACCTCCGTTAACCCCAGCTTGATTGCCCTTTGAGACCCAGTCTTTCGTTATCCTTAATCTCCACCAAATAGTCCCTTGGCTCCCCTAACAGATACAGGACCGACTTCAGAGCTGCTTCCTGATACAGCTGCTTGCTGTTAAAAGGCTTGAAATTACTTAAGGCTAGTTTACTCCATCATAAGTTTTCCCAATGCATTTAATTTAACAAGGTTCTAAAACAGTCACAAAGTTATTCACAGGAGTTATCGAGAAAGATCATCTCTGGAACAAAGAAAGGCTCTTCTTCCTCCCACACTCCTGAGGAGGATGCATTCATGTTCTCGTCCGCTGCCTTGTGCAAGGGGTGAGGTTGCCTTTTTCACCTTCGTCCCCCTATGGTTTGCTGGAGAATGTCCATCAAAGTTTCTGTAACTTGTTAACCTTTTCTGTCTCCTTCGTTGGACTCTAGGCTGAAGTGTGGAATATGGAAGGTCCCAGGGTTTGGCACCAACAAACTCAGACTGCAACAGTGATTCTTGATTCTCGACCCTTCATGAGATGCTCGACACCTGATAAGATGGATGACTTAGGATCGGAAAAGAATAAGATTGGGGTGCCTGGGTGACTCAGTGGGTTAAAGCCTCTGCCTTCTGCTCAAATCATGATCTCAGGGTCCTGGGATTGAGCCCCACATGGGGCTCTCTGCTCAGCCATGAGCCTGCTTCCCCCTCTCTCTCTGCCTGCCTCTCCGCCTACTTGTGATCTCTCGCTCTGTGTCAAATAAATAAATAAATTAAAAAAAAAAAGAAAAGAAGAAGACAATAGTGAGTGAAGGTATCTTGGAATGTTTTACAGTTAATTGTTGTATTCGATTCCTGTGGCTGTCACAACAAACTGCCCCAAATTGGTGGCTTCAAACACTAAAAATGTACTCACTCTGAGCTCTGGATGTGAGACGTTGAAAGTGAGAGTGTGGGTAGAGCCCTGTTCCCTCCCAGGGCTGGTGGGGAGAATCCTTCCTTCCTCCCTCTCCCCAGCTCCTGGCACTTGCACACAGTCCTTGGCGGTGTTGGCTTCTGGCTTCATCACTGTGATCTCTGTCTCACCTCCACCTGGTCTTCACTCTTGTTTCTCCTTTTCTGTCACTTCTGAGGATGCTGCCATTGCATTTAGGGTTACTCAAATCCAGGATTCCATCTCCAGATCCCTACCTTAATACATTTGAAAAGACCCTTCTTCTAAATAAGGTCACTTTCTGAAGTTCTGGGTTTGGACTTGAACATCCTTTAAGACACAATTCAGTTTACTATAAATGTGTTCTTTTTTTATAGGTTACATTTTTTCCCTGAATGATACTATTTCTAATAGTTATGGAGTTAAAATGTCTTTTCTTTTGTGAAATGACAGTAAGTGTATGTATATCATAATTCTTTTTTTTTTTTTTTTTGCAAAATAAAAAGTTGGCAATCTAATTCCTTTTCCTTGTTTTCTTAAAGATGGTCCAAACAATCAACTACAGTTTGGAAACCACATGATTAGAAAGCTGACCCCCAACTTCCTGAAATGTATGTAAATTCCTGTAAATGAGGTAGTCTCTGATTTTTGTATATTTGACTTTTAAATAATTTTCACTTTGATAGATGATACATGAGTACCTCTAAACTCCTTTTAAAAACCCAAATCAAACTTTCTCATACCACAAAACCAACCAGTTATTTCAAGCTATTCCACAGTGACACTGCCTGCCACCCAGGTGTCAGATGTGATATTTTGTCATTTTTTATACCATTGGATTTGTGAAATTATGTGAACACTTTATTGCATTTTGATTTAACAATTTTGTTTTTGAAAAGAGAAAGTGATAACATGAAAATAAGAATTGGTCTCAAACATAAAAAACTGAGACACAGGTTAAAAATACGAGGTGGGCTGAAATGGTGACTCCTTGACCTCAATCGGACGCATCCCAGACTCAAGGCAAGGAGATATGAATTAAATTGGAAAGAAAATGACAGTTAGAGCCCATATATAAGTGGTGGAAAAACAGCATCAGTGGTTATATCTTCAAAGTGAGTCATGATGGGAAGTTCATCATTTGAGTAAATTTATTTTCTTCCTTATAACTTCCATTTTCATTATCTGATATGTCTTTGGACTATGTTATGGTATGGAAATAGGGGAGTTCGTGTAGTTGTAGTCATAATTGTAGGAATAGGATTAGTCATAGCAATAGCAGTTCTATTATTTGTAGAAATAATTAAAAGCAATGTGATAGCAAAAGTAATGTAATTTTATTGTATTATATTAAAAGCGATGATGCATATGTTGTTTTATACCTATTGAGCTCTAGGCAAATGTTGATTATTTTATGCATTGTGGTACAGTCTTCATTTTGCAATTGGTTAAGTGGGGTGTCTTATTGACCTGCTTGGTCACGTGGCTTTAATTCATAATTTTCCTTCACTGATTTTGAAGTTAAGCTCTTTAGCCCAAGGTCAGGCCCTAGGAAGAGATGAATGAGAGTCAAATATAATCCACAGATAGTTAATGATTGTTTTGCTTTTGAATCTAAAAGCTTTGGGCTGGACATATAGTCATTTTCCCCACCATTCCCACTTTCTTCTGGTTCCCTGCTGGGAGTGTTTGTCACGTGACCCCTGAAGGCATTTGTGCTTGAAACTCTGGCCAAGTGGTGAGGAAATGGTGAACACCGCAGGAAAGAACTGGAGTGAGCTTTATTTCCTTGATCAACAGGAGTTGAGGACTGTCTAGAGATCTCCCCTGGCTTCTCCTTGCTCAGGGCTCTGCTGAAATGAGGTAGACAATGGAGAACTCAAAGGGGTTACTTTGCTAAATCTGCTGCAACTGGCACGTGCCCACAGAAATCCCTTACGCACAACCACACATACTCTTCTCTTCTTGGAGCCCTTTTCCATCTACTGTTGCTTTTATTTGTTTGTTTTTAAGAATTTATTTATTTGAGAGAGAGAGAGAGAGAGAGAGAGAGAGAGAGAGAGAGAGAGAGAGCACAAGTGGGAGGAGGAGCAGAGAGAGAAGGCGAGAATCCCAAGCAGACTCCCTACTGAGCATGAAGCCTGATGCAGGGCTCAATCTCATAACCCCAAAATCATGACCTGAGCCAAAAATCAAGAATTGGATGCTTAACCAACAGAGCCCCCTGTTCAACCAGGTGCCCCTTGTTCAAATGTTTAATTAAAGGAGATGATAAGAAAATTTTTTGAAGCTGGACATATAAACGTAAATATATAAAAATAATAGATCCATCACTAAGCATCCATCTAGTACATCTGGTTCTAAGTCAAGGTTTTCTTTCAATCATATTTATATGTGAATATTCTAAAAGACCACTATTAAGCCCAGTCAATGTAAGCTAGCCAAGCCATTCCACTACATTTATTCTTCCTGCTGAGTGATATTATTCCCTGCAGTAGAAGAGAGTTGATTTGCTCTTTGTCCTGTTTTTGCTTGTTGTTAAAAAATGCTTTCTTTCAAACCTAAACTGATCTACATAGTCCTGACATATATCAACTGGAGTTCTTTTTATATAAATGTGACAAATGAAGGATTTGTCTCATTTTGGCTTTAAGTTATAGTTTCTCGTGTGAAGTGATGGGGACATGACATTATAGCTAGACAAGAGTACTTGGCTGGAAAATAAATTTTATTGAGTAAATCCCAAAACCAACTAATAATTCTAGGATAATTACATTGCTATAACATCTAAGACAATGATTTGCTCTCTTCTTTTTCATTTCCTTATTTCATTTTTATAGCAAAAAACCATGCATATATTTTAGTGAATTAAAGAATATAATCAAGACATTGGAGATAAATTATGATTTATAGAATCATCTTACAAGACTTATTTGTAAGAGTATTATTATTATTATTAGCTAAACTAGAACTGAAAGCCTATGGATATCTCTCAGAAGTGAGAAGTTTAAATGAATTGTTGAGAAATGATGTTTACTTTGTCTTGTTCAATTTGTTCCCCAATTAACAGAGATTGACTTATGTCAAATATAATTTTCAAAAAGTTAGAAAGCATGGACCCTGTCCATATAGAATGACCCATATAAAATGATTCGTACGAACTTCATTTAGAATGAACATATGTCAAAAATTCAACCCATTAATGAGAGAACCAGAAGAATGGCCAATCTAGAGAGCATTTGAGGAGTAGGGACTTATATAGTTGGTCACAAAGCCCAGTTAGGGACACAAAGCCCAGTTAGGAATTAAGTCTTGGAGGGCATGATGGTTGGTGTTACTCCTCTACAGGACCAACATTTCCTGTATCTCTACAAGATGAAACTGTAAGGTAACATGTAACCTCATGGAGTCTAGATCCTAATCCTAGATCCTAATATAAAGGTAAAATCCATTAGAAAATTAAACATTCCTTGGAAGCGCCTACTGAGCAATGATGCAATATGACATTAAAAAGTATGCTTATTTTCAAATTTGGGATAATTTTTTTCTTTTTTTTTAAAAGATTTTATTTATTTATTTGACAGAAAGAGTTATCACAAGTAGGCAGAGAGGCAGGCAGAGAGAGAGGAGGAAGCAGGCTCCCCGCTAAGCAGAGAGCCCCATGCGGGGCTCGATCCCAGGACCCTGAGATCATGACCTGAGCCAAAGGCAGAGGCTTTAACCCACTGAGCCACCCAGGCTCCCCTGGGATAATTTTTTAATAGTCTGTCTGGTGACCCTAAATAATTTTGAAAGATTATTTTTGATTACAAAAAAAATGCTCATCTCATTCTGTTTTTGATTAATTTCCTGAGGAGCAAGAAGTGTTAATTAACCATACAAGCCTCCTTGTCAATCACCTAATTCAGAGGCTCATAAGGATGAATAAGAGCTAAGTCCAGAGAATTAACTTCTGACTTGAAAATTCCTAAAGATTCTCAGATTGCATTTTCCATAGCATCTATTATTCTTGAGGGCTTTTTTTTTTCTTTTAATTGTTCCCACTGGTTGTTCTATACCACGGTGAGGAAAGCAAATGCAAACGTGTAACATTCCCATCCACAGTTTGTACCTGCAGTTCCTATACATTTGGAAGAGTTGCTCTCTGCTTAAAATCTGACAAATCTGTTCAGCTCCTGCCTGTCTATGTAAGACTCTATAAGACACAGAGCATGTCTTGTCCCAGATTCCTAGGAGAACTTTGTGGGCATCAGTTCTACATATGAAGGATAATTCCTCTGCTTTAATGATGGGTTTGTTGTATCTCATTACAATGAGATTTATCCCCAACTAGAGTACTGCAAGTATAGGCTTTATGATAGAATCGACTTGTCCATTTACATCCTGGTTAAAAAGGAAGTCAAATTCTGGCAAATAACTACATTTCCAAGAAAAGTAATGAGACTCAGGAATAGTTTTGGGGTGTATGCATGTTTTTAAATTTAGCAGCCATAGTGGCCAAGATACCATTTTTAAGTTCAGAGCTACAGACATATTCAAAAAAAGAGAAAGAGTTTCTTTACCAATAGGAAAAGAGAACACAAAACTAGTAGCAAAATACTCTAAAACAATAACTACAATTAGATTTTCCTTACCCATTCATTTATTTTTATTTTTTTAAGATATTATTTATTTATTTGAGAGACAGAAATAGTGACAGAGAGCATGAGTGGGAGGAGAGGGAGAAGCAGGCCCTTCACCGAGCAGGGAGCCTGACATGGGGCTCGATCCCAGGACCCTGGGATCACGACCTGAGCCAAAGACAGACACTTAACGACTGAGCCACTCCCTTACCCATTTGTTTTATACTGTGTGAATTAAGCTTTGATCTTTTGGATTTGGGGTTAGCAGTTAGCTTCCATAAAATCTGCTTCTGAATGACAGAAATTCTGCTTCTGGAAATTCTGAGTCAATTTAGAGGTAATTTGGACAATCTCGGAGTTACCTAAGTGATGCCAGCTCAAGCTTCAAAGCCTGTTTCCACGAGCTGATTTCTTGAAATAGCAATGATTAGAAGCACCTGACAGAATTCTTTTTACTGAGGCACTGAGACTATCTTTTTTTGTTAGAGGCCCAATATCCAGCCTGTAGCTTATAACAAAACTTTCAAGCATCTGCTGTTGAAAGGCCCAATGGCCATGGTTAATTTATTATAGTAACCAATAACATGAGAACAGAAGAGAGTAAAATTCTCCATTGGGTTGTAAGAATCTGATCCATGTCTCTTTTGAAGATAAAAACAAGCCATGCGTGGCAAGGGGGTTGGCAAATCTATGAAATTTATAATATCTGAAATATTTATAATTATTGTATTTTACCCCCATAACCCTCTTTAATTTGAGAACCTTTTCCCATGCAGCTCTTAGGGTAATTGTTGGGGCAATAAAGAAATATGGATACATCAACTGAACCAAGTTACTTTATAATCTCTTTTTATACAGAGTGAAAGAAGAAATCTGTGTGCTAACCCACTCTAATCTAGTTCTACATGTTAAATATATTTAATATAGACATAGTTATTAAATATAGACTCTAATTTTGACAAGGCAGAATCAATGACTTATCAAAAAAATATTTGGTCTTTTGGCTAAGATAGGATCACAGGTCCTGAGAATATTAGGTTGACTTCCAGCTCACCAAAGTGACAGTGCAATATTTTAAATAAACATGGAATATAAAACAATTAGAAGGAAACTTAATACATTCAAGAACGAAGAACTTTGTTTTTCCTTTTTTCCTTCTGATTATAGAAATAAGAGTCTGCTGTAGAACAGAAGGTGATTCTCCTGAGATAGAGAATCTGTTTTCTGAGTAGATTACACAGCAGGTAAAGACTAATATTTACTATGTTTTAGAGATGACTGCTAAATACCAGAAAGTCATTTGTCATTTTAACATAGAGAAAAAAAACCTAGCTTGCATTAATATAATATTGGGCAATAAAGGATTAACAAGCTACAAATAAACCCATGGAAATGAGTCAATGCTGCACATTTTTGACATATTTCATTCCTTTTTTCATGATCATTTGGAATTATTAGAAAACAAAACAAGACTCACTGCACTTAAACCTTCTGCAACTTGCTATAAATGCTCATTTCGTCCTTTATGCTAATTTTGTGTTGGAACAATCTGATACTTTAAGACAAAACTACTCTCTTAATCCTTCAAAAACAAAAATACATCCACATTTTGTATACACAGTTGTAATAGTGGCAGCACCTCAGTATTCTATCTTACTTAAACATTATCCATGTGTCCAAAGAGTACACATTAATTAACTCAATTTAACATTGGATTAAGGGTTTAAGTTAACTAAGTGTCTGGGGACTGATACTTAAGCAGATAGGCATTAAAATATAAGTACTGTTAAAGTAAAAATATTTGTCAAGATAATAATTTTATATTTTCTTAATTTTAAACATTTAATGGAAGTACTATTAATTTATCTGACCAATAAGTAAATATGAGAACTCAGAGACATTCATATTTGCGGTCTTTTGATGGGAAAACAAACCTAATCTTATAAGGTTATAAAAAATCTATAAAACAACAATATGTACTTTTGTATTATGTACACACTGATAAGGGATAACACTTCAGCTGTTTTTAAACCAATATAACAGACCAATCCGAGGATTCATTTTGATTAGGTGTACTTAAACTCTTATCAAAATTTCTCTGGCTTTTATTTTCTATAAGAAGGATTTTTCTTTTTTCTTAAACGTCTGGCACACTTAAGGTATTTAAACTTCAGCTTCCTTATTTTCTTGGGATTCTGGGAGTATTAGATTCACGCAAGCACTTATCCAGAGTAGACGTCCTTTATTTTGAGAGAATTTAAAATTTAATTTGCCAATGCTCTTCAGAGATTAGTAGATATCTCACATTTACACGAGGAGAGGTACGGAATCTTCTCAATTACAAACATACAGACACAGGAATGGCAGGCAGTTTTCATTGCACAGCATCTGCAGGAGGTTTGATATAATCTAGAAACCAAAACCCACCAGTCCAAATCTCAAAGGGCAGTTCTGTTTTCCAGTGGGTATGTAATGTTTTACCTTTTTATTTTTAAGAGAGGGAGAGATAACGTGTGTGCATGGGAGGGGGGTGCAGACGGAGAGAGAAAATCTTAAGCCTACTCCATGCCCAGCATAGAGCCCAATGTGCGGCTGGATCTCATGACCCTGGGATCATGATCTGACCCAAAATCAAGAGTTGTTCGCTTAACTGGCTGAGCCACCCAGGCACCGCTCCAATGGGAATGCAATACTTTAGAATGTATTTGCTTTCAGTTCACAGATAGACAAACAGATAAGTAAAAACGACTGACAAAGTCAGTTAGGTATGTAAGGACCAACAGACCTGACCAGGAACCAGAAACAGAGAATTAGGAGGGGGATGGGAAGGCAACAACAAGAAACAGAAATAGCAAAGGTAAAGCCCTAGCATCACTTGGGATTCACTTCTGCGACCGAGACAGTATCTCCCCAGGTCTGAAGAGCCCATGAGGTGCACTTCTCAGAAAATATAATTGGCACTTCTGTCCGTTTGGACATATCAGCGGGACATCTGTCAAAACTGCCAATGTATAATTTTCAAAAAGTTAAAAACATGAATTTCATATAAAATTAAGTAAATATATGCCAAAATGTGTTTGACTTATTATTGAGTGAACCAACAGAATAGAAAAATTAGGAAAAACCTTTGAGAATCAGGGTATATGTAAGTCTATCAGGAAAAGTGTGCGGAAGGTATTTGCTAAGTTTAAGGCAAAACTGGTTAATGTCCTACAGGGCAATAAAACTATATAATTTAGGATTCTCCGCTCTACCCAACCAAATTATTTGTGTCTCTGTAGATAAAAATCAATAAGTTAACATGCAATTTCACAGACTCTAGGCCCTAATCGATAGTAAATAACAAACAGAAAAGCAAATCCCTTAGAGACATAAATAATCTTGAATGTGCAGTTAAAGCCTACTCCAGTATGATATTAAGACTCATGCAACTATCCTTTTGCCTATTTCCAAGTTTTGGATAAATTTTCTTAATGCCGAACAACTAGCAGGAAATAAGCTAGAGCCAAATGTTTCTAGGACAGGCCTACATCTTTTGATTGTTGAGAATTGGAATTTGGGGTTTCTATGGATTTAATATTTTGCTCATTCTCCATAGTTCATATTAAGAAAGTGGACATTTTTGTTGTACACCATACAAAATTGGATGAAGACCTGGGAGTGGGACTAATTTTATCCTCAATCATATCTTATCTTTTTATAGCAAGAACTCTAGAGAGCACTTGGAAGGTGGCCAGGGCAAATATCCCGGGCTTCCGTTTCCCTTTTGCCATTGTAGCTGTTTCTAATTACCCACTCTGGAAATTTTGTACCAACTTCCATTCCATGCTAAAATGCTCATTACTTTTATGTAATAAAACTGGCCAAAGTGCATTTAGTTGCAGAAAATAAAGCTACTGCCATAAACACAGATACTTTTAATCCACATGGTAATGGGATGATATTTTCTTCAAAAACAACTTGGAAGGGTCTCGTTAGAAACCTCGTTAATCCCTTCACTTACTCATGCACCAGAACACACGCACATCCACCCACACAAACCAACTAAAATTTTAAAAAAATATATGATGGCTATTTTTATTTTGTTTTATTTGTGTGTATCTTTCCACCCCAGATTTTCTAGTGAACATCTGTCATTTGTTTAATTGGATGCAATATTAGCCAACTGCTAGGCGTTTACTCCCTGTTTCATTTTCTTCTCCTTCAATTCCTGACCTGGTTTGACACGTTATAGAGAAATGTCAAAAATTCCCCAGTAAAGTCCCTAAAACACCTGCAGACCGTTTGAGCTTGATTGCACAGCAGCTGATGCTGATTGCAATGGGAGCAATGGTGGTTTTTCTCAGACTTTTGAACTAACTCATAGAAATTAGAGCAGAGGATGCCAACTGGAGTACTCGTCAATTGTCTCATTTTGTTTCCACAAATATATTTACAGGTTACACAACTCAAAAGATGAAATGCTGGGGCATCTGGGTGACTCAGTTGGTTAGGTCACTAACCTTGGTGACTGCCTTCAGCTCAGGTCCTGATCCCAGGGTCCTGGGATTGAGCCCCTCATCAGGCTCCCTGCTCAGCGGGGAGCCTGCTTCTTCCTCTCCCTCTGCAGCTCCCCCTGCTTGTACTCCCCTCTTCTCTCTCTGTCAAATAAATAAATAAATAAAATCTCAAAAAAAGGTGAAACATTAATATTTGTGGGTCAGGATGCATATCTAGTAAAAAAGTTTTCCAAATAAAGGAGATTCTCTTTAATTACACTTTTCTGTACCTTAAAAATGTATTCTAGTCATTGGAATGATTTTGTGACTCACTCAAAGTTTGATATAAGTATTGAGTCAGAAAAACTGGGGCTATTTTGAAACCTCTTAGAAATTGTAGAGTGGAGGCTTATGGGTGGACAGTTTCATGCCCAGATGATTTTAATATTTCATGTTCTTTCCTGGGAGGGACCTTCCTCCTATGTTACATGACATGGCTAATGTAGGATTGTGTGAGTCTTCTGACAAAGTCATGACATTAGTCATTTTTCTGTTTGACTTTTTCATTGATTTTACACTGATACTTTTCAGATTAATGATACCTCCATTATGAATTATGAAGCATTTTGAGGATGATTGCAAATGTCTGTGAATTATATCTGTGGCTTCATTTTGTCTTGTCTGGAGTGATCGGGGACTTTTTGACTTCTCAACAAACACAGCATGGAAACCTTTCTGAAAGCTCTGTGTGGAGGTGTTAAGCTGCCCTGAAATAGACTTCTTAGAGGAAGCAACCAGAGCAGAATGTTCACATAAAAGTGCTAGGTTGGATAATAATCATATTTAGCACTCAGATAGTGGTTTTCATTTCCCAAACGCTTTACAAACGGCAACTAAATAAACCTTTCAACATCCCCATTAAATAGATAAATAAGGATTATTATCTTAGCATTCTGTTTGGTGGAGAAAAAAAAGTCTTTACTGGTTTATAACTGCAAGAGGAGACTATTTCGGAATAATGATTCCAACTCCTGCGTCTGGAAGCCAGTCTCCAGCTCTACCTGTTCCAATTTTCTTTTCGAGGGAACTGATTAATCGGTGCTAGAGTTAGCCATTGTGCAAGTTCAGTCAATGCTGTTTCTCTCCGGTGTTGTAAGTTCAAAGAGTTACTAAGAGATGAGTGCCTGGGAAGGTTCCATTATAGTTCCAATGTGATAAAGAAAAAATGGAAAAAAAAAATCTGAAATCTGTGGAGGAAGTGAACTGCCTGGGTCTCTCTCAGTTAGCAAGTTCCCCTGGTCAGCATTAATGATGCTTTGCAAGCCACGTAATTAAACCCTCACCAAGACCTGGTAGAAGACAGCATACTGCTTACATTTAGCAAGCTTCTGAGATTGCAATTCTTTAACAGCTAGGAGTACATTTATTTCCTCTCCTATTATTTTCTCAGGGGCACAGAGAGTCATTACCTACCTATTCCAGCCTCAGAGAAGATTTTTCACATACATTTTTCTCTTTGCTCCACTTTCTGCTGTACCTTTTTTTTTCCCCTGGGGGGTGGGTAATTTTAATAGCCTCTTTGTGTTTAAAGAAGGCATGTGGACAACATGCCTTCTGCAACTGAAGGATAATTGGTTTACAAATATTGGTATGACACAAATAAGCCCTTCNTGTATGACACAAATAAGCCCTTCTCTACCATCTTGTGTCATTTGATGGCTTTGTTCTTAAGAACTTCAAAGTGCAAAATCAATTCTCATTTATGTTCTTCCATTCCAATGGAAGGCCTTCGTAAGATGTATGGAGCAGTAGTTGACAATGCAGGTTCTGGTATCAGACTGCCTCACCAACTTATTTAATCACACCAAGACTCAGTTTCTAAACATTAAAATGGTACCATGGACACTATCTGCCTTAGTAGATTGTTATGGGGGTTCATGATACAATGTATTTCAAGTAGGAGGGCTGGGAAGGGCTCAATAGATGTTAGAAACCATCTTTACCGTCATCATCATCATCATCTGACAATGTTACGAACAATTTAAGGACAGAAAATAAGATTTGAGCTTAGAGAGACAGTCACCATATAAACCTGAGATTAACTGGAAACTCTAAAATTCATCTTGGTTTTATTTGATCTCTGGAGATCTGGTTCACCCATAGTCATAATAGAATCATGATTTCTAAAGATTAGAAGGACCTCAAAGATACAATGCCAAGTTAAGTAAGCTTTTAGCTAGAATACTTAAAGGAAGCTCAGATTGATTCATAGCAGTAGTAGAAGAAACAAATGATTTCCTGAGTGTCTGGGAAGTCTTAAAGCCCAGAAGTAGAGAGTAAGAAATTTCAAGCAGTTGTAGCTGAGAAAACAGATGACTCACACACTCCCTAACTTCAGAAGGTCAGGGTATACTTACAAGTCTGAAGGTATTAGAAACCTAGGGGAAGGTGGCAGAGCCAGGGGCACAGGCAGCCTGCGGGTGGGGGCGTACAGCATCTAGGTGAAGCCTCCATCTAGATGGCTGCCCAGGAGGGGGCGCTCTGTGGAGGAGCCACCAGGCACAGCGTGGACAGGCACAGCCTCTAACTGTGCTGATTAAATGAGTGATGCCCCTCTGCTCCCTTGTGGTCTACCAGAGAGCCACAAACAGGGGAAGTGGTTCACACTCAGTGAGACTCAATGAGATAACACAAAACAAAGGCGCTGGGGGCCATTCAGGTTATCCAAAATATTCTCCTAGTGATTTTAAGAATTTTGGAATTTGGGATTGTGAATAAAGTTTGTAAGGATTTAAACTTCTTAGTAAGGTGGTAGAGTTGGTAGACACTTGGAGGTACAGATACTTATTTGGTTTTTTTTTAAGATTTATTTATTTATTTTAAAGAGAGAGAGCACATGTACATGAGCGGGGGGGGTAGAAGGAGTGGGAGAGAGAGAGAGAGAGAAGCAGACTCCCCACCGACTGTGGAGCCTGAGGAGGGGCTTGATTCCATGACCCTGAGATCATGACCCGAGCTAAAACCAAGAGTCAGATTTTTAACCAACTGAGCCATGCAGGTGCCCCAGGCATTTAAGTTTTCTCCATTCATTTCTTTCTTTGGATGTTCACTTCAAAAATACTTATTGATGAAACAAATATAAACATGCTTGAGATATTTGCATTACAATTCTACGTACAACCAGAGTTACACATTCTATATTACATATTCATGGACTCAAAGAAACCAAAATGCATATAAAGGAAATCAGATAGGGAATATAAAATATCCTTAGTATTTATTTTTCTTTCCTTGTCATATTCCAGAGTGGTGAAACACTTATTTTTAAAATATTTGTCTTTTATTACATAAGTGATATAGGCATACTCTCTCACTGCACACGATTTGAAATACAGAGACGTGATTAGAACAAAGCATAAACATTCCCTTTGTCTTTTCCCATCCTCTTACCCCTATTGCTGTCAATGATTCTGTGTACTGACAACTTTCCAGTGTATGAGTGTACACATAGGTATACAGCTTAACTAAGATCATATTATACAATTATTAGGGGACATACTTTGATAACAGTGTGTCTTGAAGATCCTCTCATGTCAGTTTTTTTAGGTTTCTGGAGTGTGCCATAAAGTGTTTGTGCAATAACTTATTTACTAGTGAGTATGTATTTTCCCTTTTCTTTTGCTACTTTAACAAATGATACAAAGAAGATTTCCATATACACCTCTTTGGGTGCATGTAAAGTAGGATTGTTGGATCATAAGCTCAGTACAGTTATCATTTTGACATATACTGCCAAATTAGCTTCTAAAAGACTTCACCAATTTATAGTTCCATTTGCAGTGTTTGAGACCAGGGAGGGGTGAACATTATTGGTATTCTGTGAAAATGTGTTTGTGTACTTGTAACCAAAAGATATTGTAATTGGAATGCCAATTTTCTGAGCTAAAAAAATATTGTAAAGACTTACTAATGATGTTTTCCCAACGTGTTTTCAAGGTTGGTTTAGGATCTACATGGCTATTGATCAAAAGATTTTTTTGCGGAATCAATGTTCTATAGGCTCCTACAGTGCTTTCCTCTGCCTCTTTTAAATAAACTTTTATTATTTTATAAACATAGGTCAAATATCTTTTCATTTTCATTTTCCACCTCCGTTAAAGGGAAAACCAAGAGGGAGTAGTTGAAAGTATATACATCTTTATGGAAGCCAGAAGTAATCCCACCAAATGCCATCAAGTGTCTGACAATTTAAAGCCATGCTTGTGATTGAGCATGTCCTTCCTTTTTGTATTTTGAGGATTCTATGTAAAATGTTCAATTCAGAGATGACAACTGAAGCAGAGTGAAAGGAATACTGAAATAAGGATGGACCATTGAAATGTAACGAACAGAAAAAGGGGTGTAGTTTATCAGTTGGATAAAGGGCTCCAAGATGTCTGAAATAGACTCAAGAAAAGTGAAGTTAAATACAAGAACATTGGGTGTTATACTTAACTAATGAATCATTGAACATCGAAAACTAATACAGTGGCCAACTGAACATAATTTTTAAAAATGGAAAAAAAAGAATATATTTTGAAAGAGTTAAAAAATAAGGAAAAAAATACAAGTCCTTTAATAATTGAAATGCATTCTACAAGTACCACATGGCATAATTCACCCTGATGGCCTTAAACCAGCTACAAGTAGGAGTGATAACACCAGAATCAGTGCTGGCTTATTGAAATGAGAGGACTAATGGAAACTGATAAAGAAGATCACACATAAAATCCTTAATAAATACAGTAATAAGGAATCCATAAAGGTTATAACATAAGGTTTGTTACCTATAGTTTTTTTTTTTATTTAGCATTATAGTAACTTTGTAATGTGAGTAAGGAGTAGCCAAAGATATATTCCATTAGGTGAGAAAGTTGACATACAGAAAAGGTCATTGCTTAGACCAATTACATCATTAATCAGCAGAAGACACAATCACCTAAGTTTAGGCTTTCTGATTTCATATCCTGTATTCTTTCCAACATTAATACCCTGCCTGTTAGGCCAAAGCAAGGGTTCGAGTCCATCAATCAGTTTAAATATTCCATAACCCCACTACATGAACCTGTTATTTCTTATAGAATTGAGTTGAATATAACGTGGGTCATCTATGCACTTCATCCCAGAGGTCTGGTTATTGAAATTCGAACAGGACATTGTTAAAGGGTAGTGTGCCTGGGAGATGATCTAACAGCATAGGTCATGGGAGACCACATGAAGAAAGGGCTCCAGGAGAGAGAAAAGGCCCCATGGTGCCTGAAAACAGAGGGCATGTCTCCTTTACCTCAGTGGGTGATGCTGCCAGATCTGCTAAATTGTTTGATTGTGCATTTTATCCTTAAGACTTGCCCAATTATTTTCTTTCCAGGAGCAATAATATATTTGTTTTTCTTCTGGAAGAATGGGTATTTTATGCACTTGTTTGTCCTGAGATTTTAAGGATTTTTTTTAATCAGATTTTTGGAAACTTATTTTGAGTCTTTTGAGATGGACAACTTCATAGAATCCTAGTGGAAAGAAGGGGTGGATTTCTGCCTTTTTAAGGATGATTTGTTTTAGAAATGGCGAGGACTCAAGGTGCTGGCATCACCATCCCATCTATGCGTGCACTAATTCCACTATGCTGTGGAAAGATATTGAAATGACTGTATCATCTCATAGTATATCAACAGATAACTAAATCCCTAAGTGCCCTCTGCTATAAAACCGAGATTTCACTGGGTGGTGTCTATGGTTTTTTGATCTCCTCCTTGCATGTGTCCTTTTCTATCAGAGTACCAAGCACTGTGTACAGCAAAGAGAAAGGCTCAGTAACTCTTGATGGATGAACCTTTGTTCAAACAAAAGATTTAAAATGTTTTAAAATAGTTTCCTGTTTCCTTCCTCCCTCCCTTCCCTCCCTCCTTCCTCCCTTCTTTCCCTCCCTCCTTCATCCCTCCCTCCCTTCCCTCTTTCCCTTCCTTCCTCTTTCTTCTGCATGTTCAATCATTCTTGCTTTGTGCTTTCAGTAAATATTTATGCAGCCCCTGCACTACACTGTTTGTCTCTCCAGTTGCTGGAATTCCAGGAGCTGGTGAAATATCCTAGTAGATAGCCATAATAATCATTACGAAAATTTTACAGCTTACGAAACTCCTTTAATCACAGTCTTTTATGTAATGCCTATAGAAAATCTTTACGTAGACTTTATGAATATCATCTGGCAAGTTAAAAAGAAGCGAAAATTAAGTCACATGTTCAGGCCTCCCGAGAGTCAGTAGCAAAACCAGGGCTTGGATGCCTGCAGTCTAAATCCAGGACTCTTTTCTCTATGCCACATTGTCTCTCCAAAGATGAAAATAGCCTGACTTATCAACAAATCAATGTTGCCAGCAATTCTCTGGAGAAGACCACATGAGCTGTGACTTATCAAGAAATGCATGTTGTGTCTTCACCACTAGAACTTTATTGAAAAGAGGACTGTGTGTCGTTCCAGTACGTAGAGCAGTGTTGTCATTTCAAGATCAAGGTGGTTGGTTTTCATTGTCCTTGCTGGCAGATGCCAGTTTTCCTTTCCTTTCTTGGACCACATTTATTTGGTGGCCCCATCCTCCATCCTACCACATGCTTCATGTTGACACATGTAGCTCAGATTTCCCCCTCCAAGTTTTTCGTGATTAATAACTCTCCTATTCACCGGGCTACAATTGTTCCTGTAAACCAGTCATTAAGGAGGTTTCCTTTCCGGACATGCTATTTCTCTAAACTTAACTCACCCTGGAAAGGGCAGCAGAGTGACTCTGGCTTTGTATTGTCCCTACTACTGAGCACATGTGCACACATCCCTGCAGGGGTGGAGACAATCTATATTATCTTCTTTTGTGAAAAGGAGAGGTATTATTGGTACTAGTTAGTTCTCTGTCAGCAATATTGCAAAATCAAATTAACTTTTAATCCTTTCCTTTTCTTTCCTCACTATTCTAGTAACAGCTTTTAAAAAAGTCTTTCTGGGTTTTCCTTTAAAAATCAAATAGGGCATGCATTTTAAAATAGAAGGCATTGTTCTCGTTGAAATGTTGTAACTAGTATGACTCTATGAATTCCCATTAAAATTCAAGGTCAGCTCTTTATATCATGTAAATATATGCAACACAACCCTGCATTTTAAAGACATTTTAGCTGGTCCTCAACCTTAACCACACATTAGGATCAATCTAGGAGATTTTTTTCTCTAAACACCAATGCCCAGTTGTCCTTCCCAGAGACCCAGATGCCACTGGTGTGAAGGGCCCAGCCATTAATGTGTTTGAATGTCCTAGGGATGGTTCTGGTGAAGGCGGACTGTGGTGAATGCACAGCTCAATAAATTGCAGGGCTTCTGCTCGTGGTGGCCTGTCCCTACCATAAGCACCAGAATCCCACCAAACCTCTTACACGGACCTGGGAGTCTGTGTGAGAAATAGCCAGGAGAGCACTAGTTCCAAACTTAAATATACCTTCCAGTGTTTCTCAAAGTGGAGGATGAAGGAACACTCTTTCACCATCAGCTCCATTGGTTGTTGCTGAATCAGAGTATCTATGATTACAGTCTAAAACGCCACATTTTTAACAAGCCCCCTCAGTGATTCTGATATTCATTAATGTAGAAGAACCACTAATCTAGACCTTATACCTACAGCCAGAGGGACCTTGGTGCTTTTTTTAAATGTCCCAGGTACTTTGTAATCCTTAGCAGCTCCTGTGTTTTTATAAATGTCATTGATCTATTGAAAAGATAGATATCTATTGAGAAGATAGACTGGGTGGCTCAGTGGGTTAAAGCCTCTGCCTTAGGCTCAGGTCATGATCTCAGGATCCTGGGATCGAGGCCCGCATCGGGCTCCCTGCTCGGCAGGGAGCCTGCTTCCTCCTCTCTCTCTCTCTGCCTTCCTCTCTGCCTACTTGTGATATCCCTCTCTGTGTCAAATAAATAAATAAAATCTTTAAAAAAAAATGAAAAGATCAGAGTAGTAGTTGCCTTATATGATGTCCCACCTTTTGAATTTGTCTAATTGTTTCTTTGTGACGTCATTTCCATTGTTTCTCCGCATTTTCTATGAACGACTATTGACTCACCTGGGTTCAGGTCTAACACTTTGGGCAAGAGTACCTCATAGTTGGTGTTTTCTACACGTCGTATCAGCAGGCACATGTCTGGTTCCCCATGGTGAGCAGTGCTGCTTTTCATCTCTGGGTGACGGTGGCAGCAGCCCGATCCATCCAAGGAAGCCTGAGTTTGCCCCTTCGTGATCAGGAAGCAATGACACTTTGACATCACACATATATCCAGCTCCATGTCAACCTTTCACCTACGCAGTTTGCATCTCTGATGAATTATTTTATTACAGGTTATAAATGGTGAAATTCTATATTACTTCTACAATGTTATCTCTTTCTCCTGTAAAGCAGAATGAGCCTCTTCAAAGGTGAGGTAGATGAGGTCACTGCTCTGTTCAACCTCTCCTGCAATGACTTCTTTTTCAGGGGCCACCAATGCCCTCCTCTATCCTTCTCCTGCCGACAACCAATTTTGTGATTTCATCTCCTGCTCTCCCTTTCTCACCTTTGCTACTCCAGCCCACTTGCTGGAAGATCATAAGCATCTCCCAGTGCCTCTGCTTATTCCCTCTACCCGCATGCTTTCCCCCAGCCTCCTTCAACGATTATTTTGGGTTCCTTATCAATGAGACTCCACTTCCTTAGATAAAGTATCAGTCCTTCTAATACATCCTCACCCCTTTATCACTCTGCTTTTCTCTATAACACTTACCACCCATTCGCATGTTATACATTTTACTTATTTGTTTGACTCTTTGTGACTTCAATGAGGGTTAGGATTTGTATTAGTTTGGCTTATAGATTTATCTCCAGAGTCGAGAAGAATTGCTGGTACACAGGATCTCTAAGTATTTGCTGAGTGAATGATTGAAGTGAAGAGTGATGTCCAGAGGAGCTGAATAGCATGACCAACATCACTCACCAACTTAATAATGAGAAGGAGAAACATAACCCTGACAGCTGTCAGTGGGAGCTGGTCCGCTAGAAGAGCTAGGTCTTGACGTTCCATTGAATATAAACAATTTCACAGAGCTTGACATCAGTAAGGTCACTCTGAGACCACGATGGAGTGAGACAAACACCAGACCCCTCCATAATCATGTCTAAGCACAAACATAGCATATACACTATGCATAGCACAAAAGTGCCCAAACATCTCCTCTCCTAGGTAACAGTTGTCACCGTTGTGCTTAGCACTGCAGTGTTCATTATGCTCCTCTTGCCTCCTAGATATGAATCAACAAAATACCTGAATCGTGAGAGTCTGAGTCTTCTGGCGGTGGTAACAAATTACCACAAACTGGGTGGCTGAAAACAACAGAAATTTATTCTTTCGCATTTCTGAAAGTCAGAAATTTGAAATCAAGGTGGGCAGGGCCATGTTCTGAAAGTCCTAAAGAAGAACGCTTCCTGGTCTCTTCCAGCTTCTAGGGACTGATGACCCTCCCTGGTTTGTGGCCGAATTACTCAAGTCTCTGCTTCCGTATTCACACTGCCTTCTCCTAGTACATTTGTGGTCAAAACTCCCCCAGCTTCACTCATTCTAGCCCACTTATGGGGACGTTAGGCCGCAGCTGGATAAGGCGGAGTATTGTTTCCATCTGAAGATCCTTAACTTAATCACATCTGCAAAGACTTGTGTTTATTTATTTATTTTTAAAGAAAAGGTAACATTCACAGGTTCCAGGGATTAGTACCTAGATGCCTTTGGGGAGGGGACATTGTTCAGCCAATCACATGTTCTGCTAAACTTCTATATCTGACCTGAATTGAGCAAAGCTGTTCTTCCTTGAACCTCCTCACACCCTCCCAAAGCTACCTACCCCAATCCAAAATTCTGCAACAAACCCCTCTGAGCTTTTTAATGACATACCCCATGGTGTTCCTGGTGATTTGGTCTCCCTTGTGACAACAAATAAAAAAGCCATCTTTGTGTGACACAGGTGGGCTCCTTCTGGTGGTTCCTGGCTGGTGGGTGTGACCACTAACGTGTCTTGCTTATATCTATCAGATACTAGACCTCAGGATTTCAATTGCCCCAGGGTTTCCTTGTTCCATAAAATATCTTATAATCAGTGAGGAATCTAAGTCTGTGGTTTCTACAGAGCACAGGGTTTATCAGTTCTTTAAAAATCGTTGAAATTTATGTACAATTACAACACATTTGAAGGCATTTTATTCTTGTAAAGAATTGTAAAGAATCAGCCGGATTTTCTGCTATTAGATATAATTTAAGTGTCACTACACCCTTAGTTCAGAACTATAAAATATTAAACTATTTTTAAACTTATCCTGGAAGTTAAATATATTTTTAAAAGTATTACGTTAGGTAAGGGGCAGAGGTTATCATTCTAAATGACACTTTCTATGAAGTTACACATTATTTCTGGTACCTGTGGTTTTTTACTTTAAAAATTTTGTCACCTGAAGTGACCCCTCAGTAAAGGCTTTTGCAAACTAGAAATCTCTGATGTGTGTATGTTAAATTCAATTATAGACTTGTACTTCAAAGTAAAGACATGGGTACAAATATTTAAAAACAGTGCATTAGTATGAAAGCAGAGATAAAGGTACATGAACAGAAAAGCCTTGATAAAAATTATGTTCAGTCAGCCATGCAGTTGTGTAGTATATGAGAGTTAGAGCAGCAACCCTTTGCAGCAGGGACTGGGCACAGAAATCCCCTTTCCTCAGTTGTTTCATATGAGAGATAAACAATGACAGGGACATTGCAGGTAGCTTCTTTGCTTTTCTCCAGGATGGAGTGATGGTGTTCTCTACCATCTTTCTCTTGTCATATCATTCGTGGAGTCCCTTACTTTAACAATAATTGGAGATAGGGCGCCTGGGTTGCTCAGTCAGTTAAGCGTCTGCCTTCGACTCAGGTCATGATCCAGGGTCCTGGGATCAAGTCCAGCGTCGGGCTCTCTGCTCAGTGGGGAGCCTGCTTCTCCCTCTGCCTCTCCTCCTCCCCCGCTTGTGCTCTTTCTCTCTTTCAAACAAATAAATACAATCTTAAAAAAACAGTAATAATCAGAGAAGATAAACAGTGTCATGAACATACAGTGTAGACACCTTAATCTATACATTAAGTCGTTAGTGTTTAGGGAACCCTAAACAAAAGCCTATGCTACCGAGAATGATTAACTCTTCAAATATTGTTATCAAAATCTACAACAAAGTGTTTGTCCATCAGTATATGAATTATGAAAGATAAGAAGTGTGTGTGTTTGCGGTTGTCTGGAAGTAGTGCTGGACTCATAGCAAAGTTATATGTCAACATAAGACCTACCTTGCACTGAACTCTGCAGATATGAAAGTCCTCCATTCAAAATTCCAGGTAGAACTACGTATGGGGCTTTAAAACATGAATGATTAGGCATCTTCCAAAACAGTAAACTCTGAGTCTCCAGGGAGGAGGACTGAATATTGAGTTTGGGACACTGCGCTTCTCATCACATCTCTGCCTGAAAGTGTGTGCTGTGTAAGAGGAGATCCTGGGATGTTTAAAACCAGATCTATTGTACTTTATGGTAGACAAGCTAAAAGAATAATGGGGAAAAGACTGTAGGGGGTACTGATCACTTTGACTGCTAAAGGGACACCTTTGCGTAAATGTGAGAAAAATAGTACTGCCATCTTTTCACAAATATATAAGGTGGGGGGAGGATTCTAGTGGGAAAAAGAACTTCTCTAAAAATGCTGATGAGAAGCAGCTAGAAGTATGATACCTTTTAATCCCCAACCAGCGGATCTGTTACCCATAGTTTTTTGTTTGTTTGTTTGTTTTTAAGATTTTATTTATTTGACACACAGAGAGAGAGATCACAAGTAGGCAGAGAAGCAGAGAGGAGGAAGCAGGCTCCCCTCTGAGCGGGAGCCTGATGCAGGGCTCGATCCCAGGACCCTGAGATCATGACCTGAGCTGAAGGCAAAGGCCAACCCACTGAGCCACCCAGGCGCCCCTTACCCATGGTTTTTGACAGTGTCAGCTGTCCAAGAGAACCCTGCCCATGAAGAATACAGAAATTATGCTGGAGATGCCACATGATACAGCAAAGTGAAGCTGAAGAGTGAGGAAGAAATGTCTCAGGCCAGACTAGGCTGCCAAAGCACAGGGAAAGAATATAGTAGTGGGAACAAAGGAAAGAAAATACATTCCTTGCTCAGAATATACAGTAAGGAGGATGGTAAATGAACACATTACCTAGTCTCCAGGATGAGAGAGAAGCATGAGAAAAGAGAACGTATTATGGAGCTCGCTAGCAAACTAGAAACCCCACTATAGAAATGGATACTTGTGGGCAGAGCAAAAGAGCTTTCCCATAGTTCAACCAGTGCTTCGATGGCCAAGGGGTGGGGAAATATTGCAGAAGTCAAGGAAATGTGAAGAAGGAAGCCAAGATGGCAGAGGCATATCAAGGGGCAACAACTCTTCTTAGAACTTGAATAATGAGAGACTATCTGGAAAAATCACCTTTGTGGGGGGCGGAGATTAAATTCACATTGTTTCTGGCAGTGTCTCCATTTGAGATGAGGCCCTGATGAACATTTTAAGGGGTATGGATACAATCTGGATTGCAATAGAAGCCATGCAATTAGATTGCTTGGAGACACCAGGTTAGCCTGAGCCACCAAACAAAAGAAAGTGTTACAAGTTGACTCAGGAAAAATCAGGAAGAATTAGAAAACAAGGTATTGAAAAATATATGAAGGGCAGAAAGTAATCCTAGAATCAGGCAGAAAACTTATTGAACAGGACTCCTCAGAAGACAGCAATATTATCATGTAAGCCCATGAATACCCACCACCCACGTGTCAAAGAAACAGAGCCAAGATTAGCACAAGATACCCCAGGACACAGCCAAGCTCCTAGAATGTAATGATTTGCTGAATTTTACTTAGGGAACTGAAGCCCTTCAAACAAATCAGGACATACCCAGAAAATTGCCCATAGAAAATCCAAAAGATGAACTGAGATTCAAAACATTGGCAGTCAGAGGCAGCATTTAGGGATATTGGGTCCCATGGGATGATTTTTTTTTTAAATTTACTTATTTGACAGAGGGAGAGATCACAAGTAGGCAGAGAGGCAGGAAGAGAGAGGAGGAAGCAGGCTCCCCGCTGAGCAGGGAGCCCAGTGCGGGCCTCGATCCCAGGACCCTGAGATCATGACCTGAGCCGAAAGCAGAGGCTTTAACCCACTAAGCCACCTAGCTGCCCCATGGGATGATTTTTTTCTGGTAAATACAAAGCTCTTTAAAGTTGTGTAAAGGAAGGGTTCCTGGGTGGCTCAGTCGGTTCAATGTCTGCCTTCGGCTCAGGTCATGAACCTAAGGTCCTGGATCGAGTCCGATACTGGGTTCCTTGTTCAGCAAGGAGCCTGCTTCTTCCTCTGCCTGCCATTCCCCTTGCTTGTGCTCTCTCTCTCTCTCTCGCTCTCTCTGACAAATGAATAAATAAAATCTTTTTTAAAAAGTTGTGTAAAGGAGTGGAAAGATAAAATCAGATATTCTGGTGAAACAGTAATGTTAATACGGTGAGAACTAAGATTAAATTGGAAAGAACTAGGTAGTCCATTAGAGAATTTGAAGAGGCATCCCATAACCTGAATGCATACTCAAGTGAATATTTGGTGGGAGAAATAAACTACTTTTTGAATTGGATAAAAACAAATTGATTACCTATATGATTGTGCAAGAGAGGCTAAAGAGGAGGCCATTGATGCTTTCTTCAAAGCCTGTAATTAACATCTTCCAGCTCATACATAGAAGAGAGAGGAAATCTCCAAAAACATAAAGAGGAAGGGAAATAATAAGTTTAAGAATATATGTGCAAAACTTGTACACTGCAAACTATACAGCTTTGCTGTGAGAAATTAAAGATCTAAATAAATGGAGTTACATACCATGTAGATGAATTGGAAGACTAAATATGATTAAAATGTCAATTTTTCTCTAATTGATCTATAAATAAGTTGAAATCCCAGCAGGTTTTTTTGTTTGTTTGTTTCTTTTTTTTAGAGAATCAGTTAAAAAATTGATTCTCAGTTTTATGTGGAGATGCAAAGAACCTACGTTAGAAAAACAATTTTTTTAAAAGATGTACAAAATTGAATGGCTTTTTCTACCTAATTTGAAGATTTATCTTAAAGCAACAACCTTAAAAAATGGGCAAAATCTTTGAGTAAACACTGTGTAAAAGGAGATATGAGAATTTCCAAAAAGCACATGGAAAGATATTTGACATTGTTACTCATCAAGGAAATGCAAATTAAATACAAATTAACATGATCAAAATTTAAAAGACTAACAGTACAAATGTTGGCAGTGTTACGAAGCAATTGGAACATCACTGCTGGTGGGAATGTAAAATAATACAACCTGCTTGGAAAACATTTTAGAAGTTTCTTATAAATTTAAACATACACCATTCATATAATTCAGCACTTCCATTCCTCAATATTTACATAAGATAAATGAAAACTTACAATTACACAAATACATGACCATGATGAATTTTTATAGCATCTAAATCATCCCCAAACTAAAAATGGCCTGAATGTCCATCAGCAGATGAATGGATAAACAAATTAGATATATCCATACTGTGGATGCTAATTGCCAATAAATTGGAAATGCACTACTGATACAAGCAGCATCATGGGTGAGTCTGGAAAACATAAAGCTGGGCAAAAGATAACATAGTTCATACTATTGGATGTCTTTTATATGAAATCTTAGAACAAATAAAAGTAATCTATATTGGCACAAATCAGATGAGTGGGAGTGTATGAATTAACTGCAAAGGGAAGGAAGGTAACTTTTGGGGTTCACAAAATTGTTCTATGTTTTAATTGTAATGGTGTTTAATTGTCAAAATTCATCAAACTTTGCACCTAAGATGGGTACATTGTACTCTGCATAAACTATGCCCCACTGGGTTTCATAGAGATCATAGTGAACTTTTAGACCGATTTGGGGTGTATTGCCATGTTATCAATATTAAATCTTCCAATTTATGAGCCTGAGATGTCTTTCCATTTATTGAGATCTTTAATTATTTTTGACAATGTTTTACAGTTTTAAAAGTACACATTTTAGACTTTTGTCATTGAATTAATCCCTAAGTATTTTATCCTTCAAAAAAAAAACTATGCCCCAGTAAATTTGATTTGAAAAGAAAAAATATGATGATGATCTCAATTTATGACACGAAAATATTTCTAAGATATGACATTAACTGAAAGTGTGAGGGGTATGAAAATTACTTGTATGTTTGTATGTGTACTTATTCATGAGTGTGTATGTGAGTGTATGTGAATATATTTGTAAAGGGGACACAAAAACTGTGGCTAACAGAAGACAGTGTCTTTACCATCAGTAAGGAGGTTAGTATATAAATACTGAGGAATGGAGGTTAGTTGGGAAGGTCACACTTTTAGGTTTAAAATTGAAAAGCCCTAAGTAAGGAAAAGACTAGGTCAACCAGTACAATATAAATGTTTTATATAATTATAAAGTAAACAAAACCCAAGTTGAAGAAATGTCATCCTCTAAAAACTGAATGCAAAGTAAAAAAGTGAATCTAATTATGTATTGAATTGGTTGTTCAACCAGAAGCAGAGAATTCTTTCAATGAACAGATGCAGTTTATTCTAATTTTTAAAATACCACAAATTGGTATTATCATCCAGCATCTTCCTGTTTTAGCAGCTGTAACATTTTTGAAGATTTTTTAAAGAGTCGTGAGTTAATTTTTAACTGTCATGTCTTGCTGAATCAAGGAAGGTGAATTTGATAAACATTCATTTTTTTTAATTTTTTTATTCTTTGCCCCAGGGGTACAGGTCTGTGAATCATCAGGCTTACACCTTTCACAGCATTCACCAAAGCACAAACCCTCCCCAATGTCCATAACCCATCCACCCTATCCCTACTCTCCCACCCCCCAGTAACCCTCAGTTTGTTTTGTGAGATTAGGAGTCTCTTATGGTTTGTCTCCTTCCCCATCCCATCTTGTTTCATTATTTTTCCCTCCCTACCCCCCCACGACCCCCCACCCTGACTCTCAAGTTTATCATATCAGAGAAATCATATGAAAATTGTCTTTCTCTGATCGACTTATTTCACTCAGCATGCAGCTATCAAAAGAAATGAAATCTTGCCGTTTAAACATTCATTTTTTTCCTTCAAGAATTAACTAATTTTCTGGGACTGAGATAACGAAAAAGCAACACCTGGCTTTGTCTGAACTCTGCAGATATATTTTCCACATAAGATACTTTGGCTTTTAGTGTTTCTTTCTCTCCAGAATAGTGACATTAATGGGAAACGGAGAGTACATCTATCTCATCTTGTAACAGAAGCCCCGTATAATATCCTTGATCATGTTTTGTACATGACTACAGATCATGCAAACTGTAGATAGTTCTTTTTATTTCCCTTAACATTTGCCAACCCAGAGCTTCATCTTTTTATTTCCGAAGAGACTTAGCTCTCCGTTGAGTGATTGAATTCTCTCCACAGGTTTTCTAGGGACCATCACAATAACTGTATGTCCATTTAGACTTGTTTAAGAATTGTTTTTGTTCTCACAGTAGGTATGGCAGAGAGAGAAGAACCATTGTAAGTGAGTTTATAGAGGATTTTATATACCTAGTGGGATATAATCTAAGGAAAACAGCGCTGAAAAGAAAGCTTAAAATATCCTCAGGAATCATTGTGTTAGTAATAACGATAGTATTGCTACTTTGAAAATGTTATTTCTATAGAACGATGCAAATTAGCAACTTAAATACTCAGTGTAAAAAGAAATGGATATGAATATAAGATTCATAACTGAAACATCATTATCTTTCTTGTCAGTGCTTCTATTTATATTTTTTGCTGTTTCTTTTATTATTGTTTTGGTTACATTCTTTGATCTCCTGGTATATCCAGCTAATTTTGGATGACTGTAAAGCATTTAATATTAAAATGTTATAGATTTGAGGCTTGTTATAAATGTTATAATTTGAGGCTTGATGTGAATGTGCATGTATGTGTGTGTGTGTGTGTGTGTGTGTGTTATTACATAGCATGAATATTTACCTATGTGTAGGTTTTATATTTTATTTTATTCATTTCCAGGTTTTCTCCTTATTCTCTGTGGATGGGTTGGTCAAGTTTACATAATCTGCTATTTCCAGAAGAAGAATTCCACCTTTGTAATGTTTTTCACCAGAACACTGATAAGGAATTTAAGAGGAAATCTGCTTTCGCTTGGCAAGAAATACAATATACTTTTGCCGGAATGCTCTGGGTTACATCCACAGTCTGAGTACGTTGAGAAGATGTAAGGTTCATTATGAACTTCCATTTTCCATATTTATGACATTTTATATTGATGATATCCTGGTTAAAGTGAAAAGTTATCAAAAGTTGTGGTAGCCAGCCTCCAAAATGACCCTTGATGATCTCCTTATGTTTAAGCTCCTGTCTGGTCTCCTTCCATATTGAGCCAGTTCTAGCCTATGACCCGTACAATGCAGTAGGAGAGCAGTGGTGTGACTTTCAAGGATAGGCCATAGGGCATTGATCTCTGTGTTTACTTGCTCTGAGGGAAGCCAGCTGCCGTGTTATGAAGACACTCTTGGAGCACTGAGGAAGACATGTATATGAAATGAAACTGACTTGCCAACATCAACATTCCCACCACGTGAGTGAGTACACTGGAAATGAGTCCTCCAGTCCCAGTAAAATCTTCAAATGGGTTGCAGCCAGCATGTGACTGCAACTCATGACTGGCAGCAAGCCAGAACTGCCCAACCAGGCCATTCCTGAGCTCCTGATGCACAGGGATGGTGGGAAATAATAAAGGACTATTGTTCTTTTACCATTAAGTTTTGAAGTAAGAAGCTGGAAGAGGATTATGGGAAGAAGAAGAGGAGAAAGAAAACCAAAATAAGTGCAGTGTTTTGCAGAAATATTCAGCTATGGGATGAAGCACATTCCCCATTTGGGGATATCACTTATACCAATTTATAATATAGGTAATATAAAGGTAATATTAAAAAGGTAATATAAAAAAAACAAAAACAAGTATTTTATTTAGGCAACCAAATGAGTTGAACTAAATAAAAAAAACAAAAACAAAAAAACAATGTAACAGGCCATGCCTTTGGTATCAGTTTCAGTAGACCTTGAATTCACTTTAGGAGTATTAGTCATTAGAGACTTTGCATTTGGTTTTATAGGTGCTCTCTACATGATCTAGTAGGGCAATCAATGGGATTTAGATACAAATTCCAGGTGAAACAAGCCAATTAAATACTCCTACCCAAACAACTGTTTCCAAAACAATTAAGCATCATCGAAACCAAGGCCTAATAGAACATGTACATTTGGTCACATGAATAGAACTTCCAATAACAATATGGGATTGTTAAAACTCTGGACTATTTGAAGAGGTTGCTCAGTCTTTGCCTCAATCAAATGAAATAGAGTTGTACCTCCAGAAAGGAGTCAAAATCAGGAAAATGCAACATATCCTAAGGGACAACCAGTAAACCACTGGGACCTCTCCTATTTAAGCAATGTACTTTACACCATAAAGTAAACTTCAAGGAAAGCTTCTTGTTAATTCAGACACCCTGAGATAATTTACAAAAAACAAACAAACAAACAAACAAAACCCACAATAAGTCTAGCTTACAGAATGCAACATTCTTGCAACAATAAGGAGGCTAATTAGGAGGCCCCTGGTTTTACATAATACTGGAAAGTCCTAAGTAAAGAAAGAATTAAGCCAGTTAATACAATATCCTTGAATTCCAGGCACTCTGGATGGCAGTATATTAAGCAGAGATAGTAAATCTCTCAGAAGCTTATAGTTTTCCAGATTTTGAATGATGGCTAATAGACTATCTATATAGTCACTCATTTAGAAAACTTTCTAAGTAATAGAAAAACAGTTTTGGAGAAAGAACTAAGGCACTAAGTAATTCATCAATACCAATTTGAACGCATGGTCTATCAAAAGTGTAAAAGAAATTCCAGTACAATAAATGGAAAAGGTGCAGTTGTTGGAGGCATAAAACCTAATTAAAATTGCCTGGGATTGGGGCTTCTGGGTGTCTCAGTCTTTAAACATCTGCCTTTGGCTCAGGTCATGATCTCAGGGTGCTGGGACTGAACCCTGCATCGTGCTTCCTGCTCAGTGGGGAGTCTAATTCTCCCTCTCATGCTCCCCCTGCTTGTGTTCCCTCTCTTGCTGTCTCTCTGTCAAATAAATAAATAAATAAAATCTTAAAAAAAAAAACTGCCTGGGATCATTGGAGATAATGTGTTATAAGGTCCTTTTACAGATGTGTGAGGAAGAAGGCAGGATATGTCTGGTCTTTGAGAAATTGTTTTTCAAAGTGAGTGAAGGTCAAGAAAGGGGATGCCACTTGTGAACATAAAATTTTAAAAATTCAGTAGTGAAGAGTCCAGTGTGATAATTGAATAAATCTGAAATCCAAGTTTCTAGATGGTTGATTCTTGGGAAACAGTGGTGGGTGAATTCTGTAGGACCTTTATTGAAAGCAGCAGAATCTGTTTTCTCACGGTCACTAGCTCATAATGAGAGAGGGGAGCTGCATTTGTTCCTCAATTGTGGTTAATCAAAATATAATCAGAAAAGTTGGAACCATTGTGTACAAGATATGGAATGTCTGACATTGGAATTCAGGCATGGGAACTTACAGTAAGACAAAATTATGCTGGAATGGGTAAGTGACATGGATAGTCAGTGGGTTTTTCACATCCCATAGGAAGTAGCCCAGATGTCCGAAAGGTAGAATAGCCTATTAAAAGAGAGTTAGGAAAATACCTGGGTCCAGAATTTACTAGGAAGTAGGCAACAGGCTTCAATTCCATGTTAGAGATTTAAATAAAAAGCCATCAGAGAGGTACCTTATGTTGCCACAAATAATGATTCCCATACTTATGGTCAAAAGAACACTAACCAGGCACCTATAGATTGAAAATTTCACTAATGGCAGAAAGACCTATAAGGTTGCCAAGAAAAAATAATTTTGTCTCCATCCAATATACCCCAATGGAATTTTTCCCAGCCACAGATAAGGTATTTTGAAGAATTAATCTTCTAACAATAAAATTAGCTGGCCCTTGAAAGTAGGAAGACTACTTGGGATATCTTAAATACTGTCCATTAGAGCAAGGACAACCAGAGGAACTCTATAATTCTGTTGGCACATGGTGTGCAAACTCAAAAAAAAAATTAAAAATAATAAATAAATAAATAAATAAATAAATAAATAAATAAATAAATTTGCCAAGGAAACTGAAGTAGTGGTTGAAGGACTACTATGTACAACTGAGACTAGACTACTTTCACATGGTGAAGAGTAACAAGCCAAGGATAAATGGATGTTAAAGTGGAATGGATGAAATTGAGATTGCCTTTTGGAATAATTTGGATACTACCTTGGAGCATGGATGTTTTACTAACAAACTGTGTGATGCATTGGGAGATTCTCTGTTAACTGTGATGAATGAGTCTAAGCAAAGAATGACTTGTGGGCTGTATTCCTGTGTTTGTGGGTACTTAATTCTGGTTGCTTTTCCTGTGGCCGCTTACATAACAGGGGTTAAAGTTGCATACCGAAATCTCCTATGTGCTATAGTGACCCAGATCCACATTAGTGACACTGGTATCCTATTTCCTTCCATCTTCATCACAAACAAACCACACACAGCATTAATAATCCAGGTGTTTTACAGGCCAGGGAGCTAGTTTTGTTGTCTGTTCATTTTGTCTGTCCAGACAAAATCCAGTATGTTAGAGAAGGACAAAAGAACTTGTGTTCTGAAGGGCATCGAAGACATCTGACCAACTAGTTCTTTATGAAAAACAAGTCTCATCTCATAACACAGTGTAATTACTTGGTGCCTTTCAGTCAGGAAGCAAAATATCATTTGCTTCTGATATTAATTTGATAGCCAGATTTCACACATTTTGTAATTGCAAGGTTTGCTCTGTTTGGGAAGTGAGCTGTGCTTCAAGATGATCAAACAATCAGGAAGTCACTTTTGTATTATAAATGGAATGACCAGGACTATTAACAAATCAAAAATAAAAATTCCGTCATGATTTAAGAGAAATGCTAAAGAAAATTCAGCAGCTCCATTACCGTTTTTGAAACTACCTTTATTATGTAAATGGACAATAAGATGGAACTCACCTTATGTTCATATTAAGGGGATTTCAGAAGCAGGTATATTAAAATCCCACCCCATTTTGGGAAAAATGTAATATTATTTATTTGTTCATTTTTATTTATCTAACAAACAATCCCTTCCAAACTGGTCAGAGACCCTTCTGGGCACTAGGAACAATGCAGGGCAGAGGAAGACAAGAATCCCTGACCTCATGGAAGTTACTTTCTAGTAAGTAGAAAAGACAGACAATACCTATGCATACAGTCATGTGAAATGCATGGTCCCTAAGAGTTAAGTGCTGGAGATGAAGGATTGGGAATGGGGATTTGAGATATAGTGGTCCCAAAAGCTCCTTGAGGAGAAAATTGAGCTCAGATATGAAGACGATAAAGTAGTTTTTTTTTTTAATAGCAAAATCAGGTGCAGAAACATGTCATCTAGATACTCCTAATTAGTAAATGGATCACAGGAATTTGATCTAAGCATGTATAATGGGGACAAAATTCTCCTAGGAAGTGTCAAAGGTGATGCCTTTGATGGTAACTGGCTAGCTAGCAATCAGTGGGTTAGAATCACAGAAAGACAATAGTCCCTCTTAACCCCATTTTGTTTTGTTTTGTTTTAAATATTTTATTTATTTATTTGACAGAGAGAGAGATCACTAGTAGGCAGAGAGGCAGGCAGAGAGAGGAGGAGGCAGGCTCCATGCTGAGCAGGGAGCCTGATATCTGGCTCGATCCCAGGACCCTGAGATCATGACCTGAACCAAAGGCAGAGGCTTTAACCCACTGAGCCACCCAGGCACCCCGTCATTACCTACTTTGATACTGCCACCTGTAATGAGAAAAAATTAAGACAAATGTAAAGCACTACCATTTTTGTGTCATTCAACATAGATATGAAAATGGTTCTGGAATGTAAAAGGAAGTATTAAAACATAAGAATACCCATTTATTCACCAGACAAAAATTTTACAGGGCTATGTCAAGAATATATGGCCTTGAGGACTAAGTGTAAAGACCACATTCTTCATTAAAGCATGTATGTGGGTAGGATTGCTTCAGCTAAGACTGCAGAGTTATATAATTTTAGTGCAGGAACAAGGCATTGGCTCAGATCTCTGAGTCTCCTAACAATCAAATCTTCAATCAGATGTCTAATCCACATTTTATAGGTGCCATTTAATGGCATCATGACATGTGCACAGTAGGGCGGACTCTGATGTGGTCGGGACCCCCTTGCAATCCAAGTCCCCTGTGAAATTCCATCCTTGTTATCCAGGGCACTAGTAAAAGAGATTCACCAAATTGTAGAGAATCTGTAATAATTTTCTTATACTCAGATACTGTGTGTCATACCAGTTTGTTTCAAGCGTTAACGTTGGTTTGAGAGGAGGCATTATATTATTTAGGTTTTCAACACCACCACCAAAATGACAAGAGCACAAAAAAAACAGAGAAATTGTCAATTTTAGGGCGATTTTATAACAGATCATCCTGCCGTTTTATGAGGATGATTTCTTGGCAGGAAGGCTGTATCACTGGATATTGGTTTCTAAGTTATTGTTAAGGCCATACAGAAGAGCACGACTTGGTCAGTCCAGATGCTCAGGGAAGACCCTGCGGGTGATAGAATAAGTTGGAACTGAATGAGTACTAGGATAAGGCTATTATAAATATGTGGGAATCAATCCAATATACAATAAATGATATAATTGAAAGGTTGAAGACACGTTTTGGGGATGCCATGGCAGAAAGGGAACATTGAATGAGCTGAGCACATTCTTACACTAGGCCGTATGGGATTTGGTAAGAAAAATGAATGGAGAATACAGATAATAGGGGAACTTCAATAAAAACACGAGACAAGAGAAGTGATCAAACGTAATTGTTTTGTTTTTTGTTTTTTAAGATTTTATTTATTTATTTGACAGAGAGAGAGATCACAAGTAGGCAGAGAGGCAGGCAGAGAGAAAGGGGGAAGCAGGCTTCCCGCTGAGCAGAAAGCCCGATGCGGGCCTCGATCCTGGGACCCTGAGATCATGACCTGAGCTGAAGGCAGAGGCTTAACCCACTGAGCCACCCAGGTGCCCCATAATTGTTTTTTTTTTCAGAGTTATCACCAGACCTACCCAGTGAGGATTTTAAATGAGACAGACTTGACTGGAGATATGCAGTCAGACTTTTGTAAACTGAGTACTGAAATCTAAGTTTGGAGTTATTTAAAAAAAAATGAAGTAGGCAGTTTTCCTGGCTTCCTTACAGGTGCTATGTTTCGGGGTAACTGAGTAGCCCTTGTCAAGAGGGAAAGCTCTACTATATAGAAGTCCAGATAGAAACACAGAATGAATAACTGAATTAAAAAACCAAAATGTACTTAGTGATTACCAACATGCAATGCTAAAACTATTTTGCAAATGGACAGCTCTGTGATACCAAAATAAAATGCAAACCGATCACATTCTGGTTGAAGGGGGAAACATCATGTGACCATAGAAGAATCAGCCTGCCATTATCTCTACCCTGCAACCAATCTCAGCTTTGGTATCAGTGGGATGCTTACATAGTTATTCCAAGTGTCATACACCATGAAATATGAAACATCACCCCGTCATGTGTTTGTTTTAAAGATATTTATCATCCATCTAAGTAAGTTTCTATATTTTGCTGTCATTTTTAGGAATTACAAAGAATACAGAGCAAGCTCCCAATAGCCCTACTTCCGTGGTATTCATATCTTATTTCATATCCCCTTGAATGTGACCTGCACTTAGTGACTCAGTTCTAATGAATAGAAGTCAACAAAAGTGATGGGCTGTCAGTTTTGAGGCGAGGCTACAGAACAATCTAGCTTCCTTTCTGCTTGCCCTCTGTTGTTTGCTCTTTCACTCTCTCTGATGGAAACAGCTGCCATGGGGTGAATTGCCCTGGAAAGAAGTGTACACAAAAAATTGAGGACAATCTCCTGCCAATAGTCACCCAGGACCTGAGCCCAACATGGGAGTGAACTTGGAAGAGGATCTTCCCCCGAGCGAGCCTTGACATGACTGAAGTCCCAGCTGATAATTTGATTGATTACTCTGATAACTCTGAGTCACAGGCAAAACAGCTGCTGGGTAATAAATGTTTCTTGTTTCGGATGCTAACTTTTGGGATAATTTGTTATGCAGCAATAGAGAACTATCACATAATGCAAATAACATTTATGTTATGACAAAAAGGAAACATTTAGGTCAGTTTGGAAGGTGGGGCATTACACAAAACAATTATCATGCATTCTTCATCAAAGCAGACTGTGACAACCACAGGAACTATTGAACATTGGAAGACACGTGAGATGTAATTTTCATTTGTATCTTGATTTGCACAAAATAGAGACAAAAGCCATTTCTGGGACAGTTAGAAAAATCTGATTATTGATGGGGTATTGAAGTATATTGAGGAATTATTAGTATCCTAACATAGTAGGTATAATTAATTAGTATATAACTAGAATATATGATACATATAATATATAAGTAATAAATAATATGTTAGTCTCCTAACATATTATTTTGGCTCTATAAGAAGATATTACCTTATCTGAAATATGTATAAATATTTAAAGATGAATATTTGTGTATAGGACCTTATACTTCGGTATAAAGGGTGGAATGTTGTGGGTGCATTTCAGTTAACTTGAGTCTCCTTCTTGGAGGTGGTCAGTTAGCATTTAAAGTATCCTAATCATGAATCTTCATTTCTTTGGGGGCCACAAATATTGTTATCAAAATCTAGAGAAGAAGGCTTATATTTAACTAAAGGGTTCTTAAGAACAATTTTATTCATGAAGTACATGTGGTATGAAAGAAGAAGACGGTGGTTGCAGTTTGCTGTCCCTGCGTGAAGAGGAAGTGGGTTTGCAGGTGGCCCAGGGGCCACACACCTTCAGAGCAGGGCTGGGTTCCAGATCACCGTGTTCCAGTGGTCTCCCATTTAACCAGACCCAACAGCAGAGAGTCTACTGGCTATTTTTCTAGTGGACACATCATAGCATCTGTCTTGGAGTGAAACTTTCATTCTAGGAGCTTGCTCATCAGAATGTCTGAAGCCAGAGAATGGAAATTTCTCAAACTTATAATGAAGAGTCTTTCTGACAGTTTAGGGGCTTGCTTTCTAATAAATGTTATTTGGCAGAATTTGGTTGAAAACTTTTTTATTGTAATACACCATTTGGTAGTGAGGTTCTGGAAGAGGAAATGTATGGTTCTCACCTTGCTGGAATTGCTGGAAGATTCCAATTGTGAAAAGCTGTGTTACTATCTATCTGCCCAATTTTGGGCTTTCTCTTCTGCTGGGAAAAGCACTCTTGCCTAGCTTGCAGAACTTGGGCAGAGCCTCATCAATTAACTACAGCAAATGAAATGAATGGGAATTGACGTGTTCTTTGCATGGAGAAACTTTCAGTGTCAGAACGCTATTCACATGAAGTGCTTTTCCCCCTCCTCTTCAAGCTTGGAAGCATGTGATAAAGGTGGTGTTTCCATCTACCTTGGTTCAGTACCTGGCATTTGGTATTCAATAAACATGTGACAAGTGAATACATGGATTTACAATCGCATGGACTTACATAACTTCGACTATGTTCTCACCAACGGTTTACGTTTTAGGCTGCCCTATTGGAAAGAATAATTAACACTTTAAAATATGACAAAATAATAGGGCATTATCTAGGACAGGAAGTAAAGCACAGAGAGCTTTCGTGGTCAGTTCTAACATTTTTCTGGGAAGAACTAAGGGACAATTTTAAGCAGTCCCCATGATTGTGAGTTATTCTCAAAGAGAGATGAAATGTCATCACTTTCTCTTACAGTTCCTGGAAAATAGTTTCTGGAAGTAAGAGTTTTTGTTTGTAGTCATCCTGGCGTTTCTGTTCATGGCTTCTTTACTGCTCGGTAAACTTCTGGTAAGAGGACTAGTTCTCCAGTCTTTGTTCCAAGGCCCTTTTTGTGAGTTAAATGAAACCCACCAAGACCCTGTGGAATAAACCCAGCAATAAACTGGCCTGTGATGCAGTCTCCCCCTGGTGGTCACCTGGAGGACAGCAGATCCCCCTGGCCCGTAGCAGAAATGAAAAGCCTTATTCCTGCCTAGCTGACTCCTGTGAGTGCACACAATAGGCTCTAACAACCTTCTCTGCTCCTTCTTTAGATGACAGTAGAATGAAAGCGGGCCAATTGCATGATTACTTGAAATTTATTTTCTTCTTTACATTCCAAACACATTACTAGCTTGTGGCAGAAAAATGGAGCTATCCAATAAAAATTTATGCTCCCTTATACCATGCAGAGTTCTTGCCAGACAGACACTATATTTTCCAACCCCTTGTTCAGTCAAGGTGGGGCCATATGACTGGTTCATGCCAGTGGAACCTGAGTGAAAGTGATGTGGATGTGTGTCCTTTCTGGGCTGAGTAGAGTAACAAGAAGTCAGTTGACCATTTGCAGACACCAGAATGCTTAGGGAAGCCATGTGTTTGAGAAGATAGCATCTTCTTCAGGAGTAAGGAAAGCCAACACTACGCTTACCAATGATGAGTATTCATGTTTGCTTGTGACAGAAGAAATAAACTCTCATGCTGACTAGCTGGGATGGGGGAGGGGGTGTCTGTTCTAGCAACTGTTCCCTTAAATTTAATACAGCCCATCCTACTACTTATGTCACCAGCATAAAATATTCAATCTCAAGAGTCCTTTAAACCTGCAATTTGATTGTTCATAAAGCCAGCCTTGAGTTGACTAGTGGATAAAACATTTTGTTAGAGCCCTTTGGACCAGTATTTGAATTTGACATTTCCTAATTCTTTACTCTGAAACTGTGCTACTCAGGGTAAGTAACTCTGGCTTCTGTGATAAACAACCCCAAATCTCAGTGATTTAACTCCAAACAAAAGAAGGGAGGGAAATTTTCTCAGAAAGGAAAGTTAAGTTTAAGCTAAAGCCATTAATTGTCTTTTCCCCAAAATCTTTACAAATGGTAAAAATTAAATAAAAGAAAACCTCTTAAAAGTCTAATGGTATTAGAGTAATACTATTCTAAAATACGCAATAGAATGGCATCAGATTGCCCCTGTGGATCTTGGCCCAACAGTTTGTTTCTGCTTAGAACTTTTTCACAAAGGCTATTTGCAGTTACTATTTTCTGAAACACAGTTTTATTTGTTTGCTTGTTTGTTTGGTTATTTATTGACTTCTACATGTTTCAGAGAGGGCACTTTGAAGTCTTTTCTACCAATGTGAAAAAAGAAACAGAGAGGGAGGCAGAAGTTTTGGAATGTTTTTTACAGTTACATGTGAGACACACAAGGCATAAAAAGACACCTACCAAACATGGGCGAGACTTTTCCTGGTACTACCAGGATAGGACAAAACCCAAAAGCAGATATCCAAAAATTAGACTCACAACTTAAGCCTATTTTATCAATGGAAAGGGACCACATGAAGGGGGTAAGGTTAACAACAGTCATCATCAATTATTTTATATATTTCCTGATTTAATTTCCTAGTAACTGACTCATGTGACTTCACTATTCTCATGTAACTGATGAATAAACAAAGAAGTTCACTCTTTTGCCAAGATTACATCATTAGTAAGTAGCAAAGGTTGGCTTTATCTCCAGTTCTTTCTCCAAAGCCCAGGCTCTTGATTGGCAATATGGATGAAAATTAGCTTATCTGGGGAAGAAAGGTATAGGGCAGTTAATTAGGAATTTTATCTTTCACCCACTATGCCATCTGCAGCTCTATTCTTGGTGTCAAACCTAAGATGGGTTTGAACCTTAAGCTTCAAACATTCCCTCAACCCTGTTTCAAAAATGGCAGATATGGAGTGAATGACAAGTCCTATCTAATATCAAAAACTTAAATAACTCTGTTTCTACTTGGAACAGTTTACACAATGTTCCAGCTATTGTCTGCTCCAGGTAGGGTCATAGAATCTCCAAAACTGAGCTCATCAGCTCTTGAAGAAATGGTGGGTTTTGAAGATGCTCACACTTCAAAGTTTTGTTGTTATAAAAATGATGACAATTGAAAAGGCAGAGTGGAAACAGAATATTGTCATTCTTCCCTCACCACCACTCCTGAAAAATAAGAGAATTCAAAGGAGAACTTCCTATTTTAATCTTGCATTTTGGAAATACTGATTATAAAAATTAGACGCTAATCTAACAGTTGGTGCTAGGTAGGTTTAAATCACACAGAAATCAACTGGGTAAATTTAAGATCTAATTGGCTTTATTAAATGATTCATGAATCTGGCAGCATCTCAACTTGCAAATAGAAAGGAGCTGCAAAGAACTGTGGAAAAAGAAAAGGATTTACAGGCAGAGAGGGACTGAGAAAAAGAAAATTATTAGCAAAGTATGCATTGTTTTAGGCATGGTCACCCTTCCAAGGGGAATGGAAGAGGTCTATCAGTAAGTTTCCTGACCAGGAAATGCCATGTTGACTGGTTAAGGTTAAATTTCTTGGTCGTGTTTGGTGGGGGAAGTGGTTGACACTGAAGTTAGGTTAGGTAGTAAGTCTTGGTTTGCTGATGTGGGGCCTTAACATTAGTGACTCCCTTTTAGGTCTATAGTCTTTTTTTTTTTTTTTTTTTAATGGCAGTGTGTCATTTCACAAACTGCAGTATGCTACACATGTTAGTTCTTTTATATTCCCACAACTGACTATTCTTCATTCATTTTAAGGTTAAAAAACAAAATCTGCTCACCCTTGTCTATAAGTCACATTTAACCCCTTTGCTAGCCTATGTAAAAAAATTAAGCATTATGGTATAGAAAAAATACATTGTTCCTAAAAAAGGTGGATTTTCATGGATTTATAACTTTTAATTCTTTTTAAAGCCTATCAAGATAAACATAATCATCAAATTTAACAAAGTGAGGAAAAGGGCGCCTGGGTGGCTCAGTCAGTTAAGCGTCTGCCTACAACTCAGGTCATGATCTCAGGGTCCTGGAATCAGGTCCTGCATCAGGCTCCCTGCTCAGTGGGGAGTCTGCTTCTCCCTCTCCCTCTGCCCCTCTCTCTCTCTCTTTCTATTTCTCAAATAAATAAATAAATAAAATCTTTAAAAAATACTGGAAATCTCCTTTCATGATGAAGTAACTTACCTTGGGAAATTGTGAGGTATGTTAAACCAGTAACACACAAAATTTTTCAAAGAACTAGATGGAAATGGATAGAAAAGTTTTTTATTCTATGAAAAACATATAATTGGTTCAAGTTTGTCAGATTCATGGAGAATCTTCTGACTTTAAAATTTTTAAAGAAAATTGATAATTCATTGAGAATTCTTAAAAAAAAGTAGTTAAAAAAAGAAAGAAAAAAAGCACAGCTAGGCTCTTAAAGTGCATATGTTCTTACTGTTCTGGAATGGACAGATAAATAATTAAAATGAGGCTTAACTTGGTGACTCTCACTTTGGAGTGTTCAACTCTAAGAAAATAAGGACACAGACTAGAGCTATTCCAACTATGATATTCACTCTACTTGCCAAGTTTCCTTCTTAAACTGAATTTCTTCCTCCATTGCAGCACAAGAAGCAGCCCATTTTCTATGTAGGATTTCCAGTGTATAGATCCAAGGGACCTTCCAACCAGGCTCCTTCCAGACTGTGATCACATGGGTAATAACTTAGAGATCTGACTCGTTACTTCCATTCTAAAATCCCTACTGATGTGAATTTCTTGCTATTAAGCTACTAGTAAAAAATGATAAGGACTGAATATAGACTACTGGTGACAAAGACCTATTGTAGGCTAGCACTAATTTATGGGAATTTATGGTTTCAAGTTCCCAGGAAGGTAAAGATGTGGAATTGGCTTTCAATAAAGTTGGATCCATGAACTTACTGGTTTCCTCAGCACAGCCCCTTTGCTCTTCTTTGATCTGGGAGGGTGGGTTGGAAGGCTTTTTTCATGATGTAGCAAAGTAGCTGTGGAAACTTTACCCTTAATGGCCCTTGGGACCCAGGAGAGGTAGCCTCTTTACTGATTATTCCAACCATAGATGTAGGGATTGGCTCATTGGCTAGGCTTGCTTCAAACTTCCAGTCATGGAGCCCAGGAGATGATGTCATCGTAGGGTTACTGAGGAGATATGGTGCCCCTAAAAGAAGAGAGGTTGAGTTACCAGCCAGGGGAATGGCAGCAAGGCATCCAATAAGCAACTCCTAAGTGCTAACCGGAGGCAGGATGTATGATAGACTCTTCATGTGTATCATTGCACATGGTCCTCAACAGTTAATACATGGTTGGAATTACCATTGTTGCTATTGTTATTCTGATTTAAAATTGAGGCACCTGAAGTAAGTGGGATTAAGAAGTATGTCCAAGTTACTTGTAAATAGCAGAACTGGAATTCAACTTTACCTCAATTTGTCTCCAGGTCCAGTCATTGAAATATTGTTCTATACGAAGTAGCTTAATCTTTTAGGTTCATATTGGGAATTGTTTTTGTTTGTTGTTTATTCTTCATTTTCTTCTGTATGAGAAATACTCCCGAAGACCTTTCATCTCCTTTCTGCTCTTCATTTCTCTCCAGCTTTCCAAAAACAATTTTCAAAGAGAACGAGAGAAGAAAAGTATAACTTGCATTTGATTACAATGAAATTTCTTTTCCATTTACTCAGTTTGATTTCTAGGGTCGTCCTGTATCAATCACTTGCATTTTATTTTCAAGTAAGGGAAAATGACTTGGTAAGTACAACTTTGTACAACTTTGTAAGTACAAGTTTGTATTGAATTGAGGACCTGGAAAAGGGCTTGTCCAGATTGTTGGTGAATTCCTTCTACCAAGTTTTTCCTCACTTCGATTAGAAGAATATATGTAATTTCAACTCCATGAATCTCTGCAATTAAGTGGTTGTCTTAATGCCTGCACAATACTGCATAGCCTGTAAATGAAAACTAGTTATATAAAATATTTAGAAAAAAATTTAAAAGTTCATTGAACAGAATTCCTCAGGACATGAAATTATAATTATAAATAAATGGAATTAAAACATTAAAATGTATTTTCCCCTGAGAAAGGAGGCCTGATAAATGAAAGTCTTACATATCAGTGGGTTTTGTTAGAAAATTTGAATTGCTGGAATGACATTCAGATTTTTCTACCCCTAAATATGAAATGAAAACTGATATATTGAAATTTCTCTATTACTCTAGCCACTGACCTGTCAAAAATATTATGGGTTGGTTTACCTTGGAAATTGGCATTAATAGGAAAATGACGTGAAACTTGCAGCCCAAATGCTACTATTTCCAAAATTGTAAAAGTTGCATAGGCGTTTATTTCAATTTCTCATTTAGAGTAGCATGGGAGAGTGGACTGAAATCAAATGCAGTCTCTGAAATGGAAATGCACTCATGCTGATTGGTTCTGGGAGAGATGTGTGAATATAAGAGTTCCTATTTCAAGCCTAAATTATTTCCATTGCTTAATTCTGGCTTGTGCTTCAGGTCTGATTGGGGATATATTCTTAATAAAGGGATACTCAAGTGATCTTTGGGCTTTCTCCAATAATCATCACAATAAAATTCACAATTGCGCAATTATTACATCTTCTAATTTCCTAGCCCTTAAGCAGTCCCACACTCAATTAATAAAGGCCAGTGGACAGCTCAAAAGTGATAGTGTTTTTCTGAATGGAAAACATAGAAGAAGAATGAGGAGAAAGAGAAAGAAAAGGAAAGAAAAAGAAAGAAAGAAGGAAAGAAAAGAAAGAAAGAGAAGGAAGAAAGAAAGAGAAATAAGAAAGAAAGATCAAAAGGAAAGAGCAAGGAAAAGGAAGGAAAGAAGGTCAATTTCCATTTTACAGATAAACAAAGTGAACTCTCCATTTTATGAGAGACTCGTGTGTATTTTATCCCCATTTTCACATTAATTCTCCCAATATCTTCATGAAGTTGATGATAACATTAATACCTGTAGAGGGTTCTTTTTTTGTTTTACAACTAATAAAATAATAAGATGTACATTGTTGTTTTAGTTGTTGTTTTTTTAATGAGAGAGAGAAACAGGGCATGTGCATGAGGGGAAGGGCAGAGGGAGCCAAAGAGAGAGTGACTCTTAAGCAGGTTCCATGCCCAGCATGAAGCCCATCTCCAGACTCCATCCCATGACCCTGAGATCATGACCTGAGCTGAAATCAAGAGTCAGATGCTCCACAGACTGAGACACTCAGGCGCCCAAAGGTACATTGGTTTTTCAATGCGTTTTAATGAGTAGTGGTAATAAGCCAATTTTTCAGCAAAGGAAACAGATCTTCTGAAGAAACAAGACTTACATTAGGTTGTGCAATGGGGAAAAGACAGAGATGGGACTTGAATGAAGGTCTTCTGATTCCTTTTGTCCTGGAGGATGAGAAGCTCTTTCTGTGTTGGGTGTGAATCATGCCTCGTGGTGTGTAAAATGCTCCTGTGGGCACTGTCCTACTTGAGCCTACCACCAACCTGGTGATTTTCACATCTTCAGCTGTTCCTGAAATACTGTCCTTTAGTCCTTGATTCTAAACATCCATGCCACATTCAGTCTACACCACACAGGTTATATATCACTATCTTAGACATTTATTCAGATTTGTCCTTGCCCAGCCTGGCTCCTCTGACTTTGTCATGTCCCATCTAGGCGGCTGCATGCTTGCAGATATCCAAAGTGTATCTTACACCTCTGCATTCTCCCCTGGTGAAGAGGAAAGGGTGAGCCACATAATCCGTACGAAAATATGTGTGGTTTAGTCTACGTGCCAACAATGTATGTTATTTTCCTGAAATCAACCCACTATATCTCAGGATGTAAGTTTTTACATATTTTCAAAGAAAGAAAAGTTGTAAAGGTTTCCCCACTATTACTTCAAATGTACTAGTAGCGTTGGTAGCACCATGTCCTAATTATTTTAAATGCAATAACCGAAAATACCTACTAAAGTATAGTCCAGGCTAATGAAAATGCAACATTAATGTCTAACAGAAATAAAGACTGTTCTGAAATGCAAACAACGCATTTCCAGCACAATTTAATCAGAATGTAAGTTATATTAGTATTTGCAATGAAAAGCTGGATTTTATTGTCTCTGTTGGCACTGCTCAATCTCTAGGAGCAGAAGAGCATATACCTATCCATATGTTTAAATAGCATCTTAAAAATTTTTTAAATTAAAAAAAATAGCATCTTGTGTGAAATTCTTTAATCCCCTCTGTTCACACCCCAGAGCAAGTACAGGCTGCTGCAGACATTCATCAGACTCTACTCAGGAGACAGACTCACTCAAACAGCACCCCTTTCTGAAGGCTCCCCATCTATGACCCATTTTCTCTTGAATTGAGGGTTCTTCTTCATCACATTAAGAGTTCTTGGAGGGCAAGGCTCTGTCATTTCTCACTTCCATGTCTACATTGTTTCTTTCTAAACATTACCTTCAGTCATGCCCCTACCAATAACAGCCAGAAAATACCTCACGGGCATAGAGAGGAGCCAAGGGTTTATACAATGAGAGTAAGATACTCTCATTGACATAGATCCGACTCTGGGCTGCTAAGTAATATTAGAGACTCTCCGAGTTAAAGAAAGCTGATACACATGCATGCAAGTAGCTACGTGGGTGGGCATGCATGAGTATCCAGGTATATGTGTGTGTATCTATGCATCTAGATGTGTATTTAAATTTTCAGGATCAAAAAAACCAAGTGATAGCCTGACCATCCATGACGTAACAAAATTGATATTAAATGGATCAATGTGTTCATTAAAAAAAACAAAACAAAACCAAAACTAAAGCTCTGAACAACAGCTAGAAGGACACAGACAAATGTTTTATCTGGGGTGCCTGGGTGGCTCAGTGGGTTAAAGCCTCTGCTTTTGGCTCAGGTCATGATCTCAGGGTCCTGGGATCAAGGCCCGCATCAGGCTCAGCAGGGAGCCTGCTTCCCCCTCTTTCTCTCTGCCTGCCTCTCTGCCTACTTGTGATCTCTCTCTCTGTGTCAAATAAATAAATAAAATATTTAAAAAAAATGTTTTATCTGATGGGATGGGGAAGGACACAAACCATAAGAGACTCCTGATCTCACAAAACAAACTGAGGGTTACTGGGGGGTGGGAGGGTAGGGATAGGGTGGATGGGTTATGGACATTGGGGAGGGTTTGTGCTTTGGTGAGTGCTGTGAAAGATGTAAGCCTGATGATTCACAGACCTGTACCCCTTGGGCAAAGAATAAAAATAAAATTAAAAAAAAATAAAATAAAATACAATGACTATTACACCATGGCAAAGGTGTTTTGATTTGTGCTGAGTAGTTGATAATTTTACCTACCAGTGCTTTTGTATGAGTGCAAAAATAAACACATGAAGAAAAAAAAAGGAAAAAAATGTTTTATCTGATTTAGGATCAAAGAAACACTCAGAAACAATAGATGGAATCACACATGGCGTATTTGTTGATATAATTTTTTCAGCACATAAAGGATATTGTAAACAAATATCCATTGGAAGCTTAGACAATGACTTGGGTTAAAAAATATATGTAAAATGAATAAATGAGCACATTTTTACAAGAAGGGTCATCACAGCAGGCTGGATTGGGACACAGAAGATACACGGCCATGAGCATCCCAAGAAGAAGGCAGTGGACTCTGTTCCCAAAATAAAACAGGGAGTGATACCTATGAACTGCCTTCCGTTTTTAAAGGCCATTTTCAATCTTCTGGCAGGTATTACTTTCATTTGTAGATGATGAAAACCAAGGGTCAGAGATACCAGCTAGTTTTCCTGAGTAGGAGACCCCAAAGTCCTCATTCTTCCCTTGTCCTGCCTGTGCATCACTGACTCAATTGTACCAGGGGTATTTTTTTTTTTGGAATAAATCTAACTATGCTCCAGCAAACATTTTATTGCTTTTAGAAAGCTGTGTCTCAAAGACCTCTTTCAGTTATTTTTGTAAATGGAAGTATAGGCAGAATAGACCCCCAACTGCTATTTTCTGTCAACCTCTTGGTTCCTTTTGGTGAACAAATCAGTTCAACGAGCTGGCTGACAGAATGGAGCCCCCACTAGGTTCATTCCTCTCTGGAAGTGTGAGCTGCACAGATGCACGTACTGATTTATTTTTAAAAGTACAGATTTGGGAGCAGTAGAATGAATCGTCGGAATGGTCTCCCCTCTATGTCTGGTCCCTTCGCTGCTGATCCATTCCTCAAAACCCACACCCAGGGCAAAACCCAGGCTTTCTGCTCCTTCTAGGAAGTGTGATAACAAGGTCACAAAAGCGCCTGGCCTTAGAGATGAGGAACTCGAGGTTTTGAATAGCTAGAAGATTCTCATTTTACAGTTGAGGCTCTGAGGCCATGATTGGGAGTAAACCTCAGGAACTGGATTCATTTGAAGGTGGGAACACGTTAAGCGGTAAGTGTCTGGGGGGCCATACTTCAGTGACTGTTGGACACTCCTCTGGGTGCCTCAGAATCTTGAAAAAAGGCGGATTTCTATGAGTTTAACTCCTAGAGACTTTAAGTCCATGTGTCTGGGGTGGTGTCTTGGGATCTGTTTTGCAAGTACACTAAACAACACCAAAACAACTCTCCAGATGATTCTGATTGTTCCCACATGGTGAACTGCATTCTCCAGGCAACATAGCTCGTTAGCTTAAAAATCGTGACGAGAATCAGCATTTTCCCACTGGGCTCTTACCATGGAGTCCTCCAGTAAGGAAATGATGCATTGGACTCTGGTCCACGATAGGAAGCCCAAGGGGCAAGAAACAGGCCTCCATCAGGGTTAGAGACCTAGATGCAGAGAGCCCGGAGCCACCTGTGGGCCCTGCGGTTTTGCATGCCCAAAAATGTTGCACACTGGCCTCCTCATCTGTAATACACTGCGGGCAATAATAGTACTTAGATCAGATTATTGTTATAGGTTTAATTTTTTTATAAACTCTAACATGCCTCAGCATATTTTAAGTACTACAGGAGAACTTATTAAATGAATGGATTCCAGATTGTTCAAGGCTCAACTGTCCTAACTCAAGTGTCCTTTCTCTGTATTTCACTTAAAACACTGTCCTCCGTGTCAGACACCAACAGTGTGTAGTGGATAAGGACTTCCTTTTTTCTTAAAAGGGGTAGGACTCTTCTTTCTAACTTCTCTCTATGGATCTTGGTCCAGACAGGTTTGTGACCTGGTTTGTCTCATCTCCATTAAATAGATGGAACACAGAGGTACGGCAAATCCTCGCTTCATGCTATTACATTGCATCAATCAAGCCAAGGCCACATTAGCGCCCAAATGTCCCCACTCATCAGGTGGCGACTTTCTGCTGTCTTATTAAGGCCAGTTTCATGATTCACTGAGAGTCTGAATCAACCGCATGCAACCACATCCGAAGTTTTGAGCCCAGGAGTTCCTTAATACCCTTGTCCCAATTTAATAAGACACTAAGGCTCAGAGAGGATTTGGCTGCATTTTTTAAGAGCCCCAAATGTTTTCTCATTGATTCTCCATCAGTGACACACATAAAGCCTCCAAAATGTGAGCTGGTAGGCTGAGCCCACCCCGCGGGCAGACGGCTGTATGCATCTTGCGTTGCACTTCACTGCTCTGGGAGGGTTGTTCAAATGCAATTCACTCCTCCAGATTCAATGAGATGAAATTAAAACTCAAAAGTAAAATCAATACTTATCTCTTTGTGCCTACTCAGTGACTGTAGACTCTGGCTTTCACGGGTAATAGATTCAGGCACCACTACTACAGAATGCTGAAATTTATGGACTTCTCCATAGTCATTAATTAATAGTGTGCACACACAGAAAAATAACCAGGCGGAACACTTAGAAATGAAATTATTGCCGAAGCACTGACTACATAGTTTTTAAGTGGTCAGTCAGGTGGATAAAATGAATAATTGAGTATGCTTTACAAGCAGGTAGTAAGGACAAGCAACCCAACGAGTTTTTAATTCTTTCTGAAGAACACATATCTCATGGGGGGATCCAGATTGATTTCACTCTTTTTTATTGGCCAAGGCCTTTTTGTAGTTGAGTTTTCTCTGTGGGGGTTCAGAAGAGGCCCCACATCATTGAGTACAATCTCATGAAGGATGTTTTAGATAGTCCCTTGCAATAAGTAGCTGAGAACTTCATTTTGGTCTGGGAACCTGCATTAAAGAACAACATGGACATAACAGTGTCTTCTGGCCCTCCTTCTACATGTTACCAAATAATTTCCATGGAGAAATTTTCTTAGAAAATGTATGTCTTTTGGGGAGTACCTATCATCAGTTGGACCTTTGTTGATTTCTGAGTATAATTCTTGAGAGTATTTTGCTCCATGTCTGCAAATATGGGAAAAAATTGATTCTGACCAGATGAATGGGAGCTGAAATTATATTGCATTTTGACACTAGATTTATCTTTGGTTTTCTTTTCCCTTTTTCTTTCCTCTGTTTGCAAACTTTTCCTGTAAAGATCCAGATAATAAGTATCTTATGCTTGGCTGACTGTCCAGTCTCAGTTTCAACTATTCAACTGTACCACTTGGGGGTTTGAAGGCAGCCAGAGGTGATCCATAAACAAATGGGCAAGGCTGTGCTTCAGGAGGCCTCCTTTACAAAACCAGGCTGTGGGTTGGATTTGGCCCCTGGGCTTTAGTTTGCTGACCCCTGATCTACCTGCACCACAGCTTCAGTGATACACAAGCAAAGGCTTGGAATCATTGACATCCTTGGGTTAGAGCAGAAGTGAAGCCCTGGCGAGGAAGATGAAGGGCAAGGAGACTTGTCTTTTTTTTTTCCTTGGCCAACTTGCTTTTCTCCGACTGTGGGGAGTTCAGGTTCAGTGCTATAGTCCTGTGGTGCCCAGGGGGAGGCACTGGAGGGTTATGTTTCATGCCTTCATTTGAAATGAGAAGTGTTTTCCCTATTGAAGGTCTCGAGAGGAACTGCCAAGGGAGAGAATTGAAACCAGAGCTCATATTCTCCATTGTTTCCACGGTGTTGTTTCTCTTTGACTTCCCTTAAAGGTCCCAATCATTAGCCTCAAGGCCCTACACTTAGGGCAAGAAAGATTTAGTTGGCTAACTGATTTTTGTCAGGATTCAAAGGAGAGATAGGGAGGAGGGGGAAGAAGAACTGATATTCCCCAGGCAGAACAAGAACAGAAGGGAACGTTTTCTTCAGATGATGATCCAAGGATGTGGTGAGCCCATATGTGAGGGTAGTTGAGAGAGCATGCCAGGGGCCTCGGCTGAATGCATTTGGACTATGTGGGTTTGCCAGACCCCGGAGCTAATTAGGACCAGGCCAAAAGAAGCCCAGCATTCCATAGCCTGGCTAGGCCCCTTAAGGTAATGCTTCTTTGAAGTCTGAGAATATCCCATTGTTTATTCAAGCTTCAGCTCTCAGCTTTCTCCGAAGGGATTTGAAGGAGCTGAAACATTAATCAAAATACAAACAAAGACTATTAGTAATGAATTAAAACCAAGCCTATCCAGATAAGTAAAATTGGGGTCCATGTTGCCAAGGGTGGAAGATAAGCTGATTGCTTCACTGAGTACCAGATTTGGCACTTGGGTAAGCCCATTGCCTGGGATGTCTCTAGGGAGGAGAGAACCCAGCAATGTGTCGACTCAAAGATATGCGACCCAATGACAGGCTTGACTCCCCCCTCCCTGAGGAATATTTTTATTTTAGGGGGAATTTGACTTAAATAATCATCACTTTCAAGGGCTGCTGATGATGGGAAAGCCAGATGTGACCCCTGATGGTGATTGTGGAAGGGAAGAGACCATCTAACTCACATGCCTTAATGCTAGCTATTTGGGACAGAAGGATATCCAGTACCTGGATGAGCCTTAGCACCTCCTTTTTCACCCAGAAGCAACTAAAGCAAAGTATCTTCTCTCCTGAAGGCTGCCTCCCTGAGTCAGTAACTGCCAAAAAGCCACATATTCATTCTACCTCCTCTCTTCCTCTAATCCACTTTGACCATGTATAATATGTGATGCATTTAGCTTTTTCCACTCCATTGCAAGGATAGGTAAGCAGATCCTAGAGCAGTGTTATTTAAGACAGAAGAAAAAATAAAAAGTGTGTGTGTGTGTGTGTGTGTGTGTGTGTGTGTGTGTGTGTGTTGAATGCCTGCAGATATTTCTAAACTTTGTGGCTAGGTTTGGGTGAATTCTCACATCACTTTTTCCTATGTTGTAACCTTCAGGGGAAATTTGATGGGTCTCTGGCAAAAACATTCAAGAATACTGTATCTGTGAGTTAGGAGAGAGACAGCTAATTAATCAATGCAGGCCAGATCACAAGAGTGAGCTGGGATCTCAGATGGTTACAAAGGACACTTATTTATTACCAAACCAGAAAATAAGAGAATACTCCCAAGATCAAGGATACAAGGGAGGGATTGAACTCTGAAAAGTCTCAGGAGACTGTAGAAAAAGTCAGCTATGTGGTCTGCTGTTTGGTCACTCCCCATCCGACTTTCCAACTGAATTACTTAGTTTTGACTCATGTGTCTCTGAGCCAGCTGGAGAGTTTGGCTGATCAGTTCCACAGAGCTTGGACTTCAGACTGCAGATTAAGGTCAGGTTCTCTTGTTCTTTAGTAACTAATGGGTGGCATGGGAAGTTTCTCCCATGGCAAAAGCAAAAGAGCAAGAAAATAAACCCAATCTGGCACATACATTTCAAACCTCTATCCATTTCAGTTTTACTGACCTCTCATCATCCAAAACAGGTCACATGGTCAATCCAAGGTCAGGGCCAGGAAAGCACGTTCTGTCATGGGAAAGATATGGATGACTTATAAAAGGATTGATAAATAAGGAAGTAAAAGACTGGGACCAATAAGTCAATCTATCACAGGGGCATACCTGTGTTGATGGGTTCTGCAGCCCAGGTGGTATGAGCAAACTTTCAGTCAGAAAATCCCCAAACCAGAGACCCATATTTTTCTATAAATTTTAGGTCTGTGGATGGAGTGAGGTAAGGAATCAGGTCACCACTTAAGGTTCTACCCTACTGTCATAAAGATGGTCTTACTATAGTACATTTATATTCTTACACTTTTTTAAAAAAATGAATCTATTTTAGAGAAAGAGAATGAGTAAGGGCAGGGGGAGAGGGAGAAAAAAATTCAAGCAGACTCTGTGCTCAGCACAGAGCCCCATGAAAGACTCAATCCCACGACCCTGAGATCAGGACCTGGGCCAAAATCAAGAGTCAGATGCTTAGTAGAGTGTGCCACCCAGGCTCCCCCATCCTTCCACTATTTTTAATTGAGTCATCAGAATTACCTGAGGTTTCAGTATTTCAGTGAATGCTGAGGTCTTCCACATGGAAAAATCTTTATTTGTCCCCAGCATGTTTTGCTCCACAAATCTAGGGTCCAGGAAATTTTTTCTTTCTAATAATGAAATAAGTATGTGTCTTTCTAAAGATATTTTTTGCTGTTCCAATTATCTTGTTCACCTCTTTGCTTGGACTATCAGTGTGCTCATGAGTAGATCTGACCCTAATTGCTATAGCCTTACTCAGCCATGACTGTCTTAATAGAATTCCTCTTCTCTCTTTACTTTGTGACTTTTGTGTTCGACTAGATTTTTTTTTGTTTTTGTTTTACTATGATAACTTTCACTGGAGGCTGCCTTGATGTGTTTTGGAAAGTAAATGAGCAAAAAAGAAAGGAAGAGAAGAAAAGGGACAATTTATTTAAAAATTTAAAAAGAGGGGCACATGGGTGGCTCAGTCGTTAAGCGTCTGCCTTCGGCTCAGGTCATGATCCCAGGGTCCTGGATCCTAGGATCCAGCTCCCTGCTGGGTGGGAAGTCTGCTTCTCCCTCTCCCAAACCCCCTGCTTGTGTTCCCTCTCTCACTGTGTCTCTCTCTGTCAAATAAATAAATGAAATCTTTAAAAAAGAAAGAAAGAAGAAAGGAAGGAAGGGGAAAAAGAAACAAAGAAAGAGAAAGTACTCAAACATTATTTCCTATGTTAAATAACATTGAGATGGGGCATGTTTTTTGGTTCTTAATATTAACAAGTACTGACAACAAGCAAGAATAACTCAGTTTCTGGAAGATATTTGCTCTTGGAAGATACTACTGTCAACAAACTAAAACAGCTTGAGTATCAAGGCTAGTACCTTGCTTATTAAAACATGCTTCCAGACTTTCACATCCTTGCTCCCACCAATCCAAAGCTATGATGTCATAAATTCTACCTTGCTTTAAAATATCCAGTCTGAGCCTTTTATAAAATCTCTTATTTTCCCCCTTTTACCTTATCAAGGTGGTGTTTTTCCTTACTGCAATGAATCTATAGTTTTGATTAGTCAACAGCTTTGAGGTCTTTAAGTAAGTCATTTCTCTGGCTAGCAGACACATGAAAAAATGTTCACCATCATTAGCCATCAGGGAAATTCAAATCAAAACCACATTGAGATAACACCTTACACCAGTTAGAATGGCAAAGATTAACAAGACAGGAAACAACAAATGTTGGAAAGGATGTGGAGAAAGGGGAACCCTCTTACGCTATTGGTGCGAATGCAAACTGGTACAGCCACTCTAGAAAACAGTATGGAGTTTCCTCAAAATGTTAAGAATAGAGTTACCCTACAACCCAGCAATTGAACTACTGGATATTTACCCTAAACACACAGACATAGTGAAAATAAGGGGCACATGTGCCCCAATGTTCATAGCAGCAATGTCCACAATCACCAAACTGTGGAAAGAGCCAAGATGCCCTTCCAAAGACTAATGGATAAAGAAGATGTGGTCCATATATACAATGGAATATTACTCAGCCATCAGAAATGATGAATACCCAACTTTTGTATCAATATGGATGGGACTGGAGGAGATTATGCTGAATGAAATCAGTCAAGCAAAGAAAATCAATTATCATATGGTTTCACTTACTTGCGGAACATAAGGAATAACGTGGAGGACATCAGGAGAAGGAAAGGAAAAGTGAATTGGGGGAAATTGGAGGGGGAGATGAACCATGAGAGACTGTGGACTCTGAGAAACAAACTGAAGGTTTTAGAGGGGAGGGGGGTAGGGGGATGGGTGAGCCTGGTGGTGGGTATTAAGGAGGGCACATATTCCATGGACCATGGGTGTGGTACATAAACAATGAATCTTGGAACACTGAGAAAATAAAATTAAATTAAAAAAATAAAGTAAGTCATTTATCAACAGAAAAAAGATTAATTTGTAAAACCAACCATTGTATTGGATATTTTATGCCCCTATAAGCATAACACTCCAGAAAAATAGAACACACTCCAGAAAAATCTTAAAATTCTACCAATTTCAAGTTTGTCAAATATACTAGTCATCTCTGGTTTTTTATAAGAACAGAAAAACAAATATAACTACTAAAAAAGAAATTAATTAAAATATGTGATTAAGAAAGATTCTGCTATATTTATATAGCTAGCTAGTCAGTTTGATATATTTTGACCTAAAAAAATGATGATTGATAATCTTAAGCAAGGGTTTCTTCTTTAAAGCTTTTAGTCAAAGAACAAGGAACCAGCTATGTATTTGACTGACTTCCTTCTTCTCTCCAAGGAAGCTGTCTGTAAGCCACACTCTTGTCTAACACCTGTTTACACCCATTTGTCTCCATGCATTGAATTCAGCAGTAGAGTGGCTAATTACCTGAACTCCCGACCCTGTTTGGGCTAGAAAGATTATCAGTATGTTGATATCTGCATACCATCACTGTATTTAGGCAAAGGGCGGCTTTAGTTAGGATTATAGTCATGTGATCTGGTTAGCAGGTGACTAGAATATCCAAGTCCTCTCACTTTCTTTCTTTTTCAAATTTACTTTTCAGAGTCATGGCAGGGTTGATTCTAACCTTGGTTTTTGTTTTAAAAATGGCCCTACATTGCTATTTCCTAAATTAATATTCCACATTTATCATTTCAACATGAGGTGCTTTGAGAGATCCTTCCTGCATATGTTCGTTATTAATGGTGGTTTTGTGTGCATTTTCCATCTTCCCATCGATCTAATGTCCAACTGTCAAGGGTCTATCATGGCTTCCAAATGTTTAACCCCATTTTTTTTTTTGTGGTGTTTGGAACCAACTGATTTGGAGAAATTGTCCCTAAAGAAAATTATGGTGCTCCAGTTTTAAATTGGTGGAAGAATTAAAGTCTACAGATGAAAATACATAATAATTTTTGTTATTAAAGTGTTTTTAAAAAGCAGAAGCAGCTGTCTCTACTCAGGACAATGTTTGGATACTGAAAATCTCCTTAAAAATTAGTAATTAATGGGGAGTGTGAAGGGGAGTGGGAGATACAGGCATAAGTCACAGCAATGAAATGCACAACATAAGGAATATAGTCAATGATATTGTAGTAGTAGTGTTGTATGGTAGCAGATGGTAGCTACACTTGTCTTGAGTGTAGTGTAATGTGTAAACTTGTTGAATCACTAAGTAGTACACCTGAAATTAATGTATTTTGTGTGTCAACTATACTCAAATAAAAAAATTAAAAATCAGTGGGTGGTGGAAGGAAACATTTCCCACTTGATCTGAAGAGAAAAACAACCCAGACTGTTCTTTAATAATGAAGCCCAATATTCAAAAAATAATCATTTATGAGTGTCTGTGCCGAGCATTGAGAAGGTTTTCAGAATGTTTCACTTCCTCAATGTTCTTGCCATTTCTCCAACAGAAAAAGAATATCAGAAGGAACTTGATGGAGAATGTGGGTTGGATGATTTTACAGTCAAGACATGAGTTCCCCATTCACCTTCCAAGCAAATATCAAGCGGAGTTGGGGGTGCCTGGGTGGCTTAGTTAGTTAAGTGTCGGACTCTTGATTTCAGTTCAGGTTGTGTTCTCAGGGTCCTTTGATTGAGTCCCACATAGGGTCCTGCACTCAGCAGGGAGTCTCTTGTCCCTCTCCTTCCCTCTACCACTCTCCTTGCTCACACATGCCCTCTCTCTCTCACTTCCTAAAAAAATAAATAAAATCTTAAAAACAAAAAAGCAGAGATAAACCTAAGTTGTCTTATTTTCCCCCCTGATGGTTCATATCATGAACAGTTACTGGATAGTCCCTGGGAAGCATAAAATCTGCTATGTTCTGGGATAACTGGGTGGAATTACACAAATATGGATGATACAAAGTCCTTGCCCTCAAAGTGTATATAAGTTACTAGAGAGGAATAAGCATTGATCTGAAAGATATTGAATAGTCAGCTGTAAAAAATTCTACTAATTTTTAACAGTATAGTGTGCAGAATTGGGCAGTGGTTCAAAGGGTTTCATCCAAATGGAATAGGGAAGCTGGGAAGTCAGGGGAAAGAAAGATCAAGGACTGGAAAATTTATGGATCATTCACGAAGTATGTGCTCATAGGTGAGTTTATTATCTCATTCTGGATGGTATTAACACCAGAACATCCAGATATCTTATTGGTGATCACATTTGTGTATTGTGGTTACCCCTGCCTTCATTTTTCTTCCACTAGTTCCCTATATCCACTGGTGTCTGGTACATAGCATATTCTGCCTTCAGGAAGACAGTGTTCTTTTTCACAGCAACAGGAAGGACAACAAGAAGGCTTAGATGCTCTGTGAATCAAAAAGAGGGGAGCTGGACCACCAGAGAAGCAGAATGGGAGTGTCATTAAGGAGTGATCAAGCATCAGGGTGGGAGAGTCATCAAGGAGGGATCTCTGGCCCAAGAGCCAGCTCTCCCCTTGTAGTGATGCTCTTTCCTCCATATCATCTCCATCAGCCCTTCAACATATTTCTATATTAAAGTCTGCACAAACAATACAACTTTAAATGTGCAACAACGTGCTTTCCATTTCCCTAATATGATGTGTTCTGTGTGTTCAATTTTCTGGAATGAATTTAAGTTGCGACTTTTATTAGCTGTTTTATAGAAATCCTTAGTGGACCTTATAGCTGTTATTTCTGTGCAACAAACAGATGAACACACAGAAGAGATCAGAGCTCACAAGAAGTCATTTCAAGGGGAGTAGAATAAAGTAGGAGGCTGGTTCATTCAACAACATCATTTAACTTGCTTGCATTTAATAAAAGTGCATGTGTGTGCGTGCGTGCGTGCGTGCGTGTGTGAAAGCGTGCATACATTTGACCACAAGAAGCGGACGTTGTCAATGTGTAATGAAGTTATGATACTGGGACATATCTGCTGTATTAGTTTGCTAGTGCTGCCATAACAACATAGCCCTGAATGGGTGCTTTAAAAATAACAGAAATTTATGTCAACTATGCTTCCAGTAAAAGTTCTTTAAAAATATATTTAAAAACCGCAAACCCAGAAATTTATTCTCTCACAATTCTGAAGTCTACAAATCCAGAATCTAGATGTCAGGAGACCCAGGCTGAGAGCTCTAGGGGATAATCTTTTCTTGCCTTCTCCAGGTTTGGACTTTGCCCGCCATCCTTAGCATTCCTTGGCTTGCATGTGCATCACTCCAGCCCTGGCCATTTTCTCCCTGCACATCTTCACATTGTCTTCCCCCAGTGTGACTATCCCTCCCTCCCAGCTTCCCACTTTAGAACAACGACAGTCAGATTAGATATGGGTCCATTCTAATGAACTCATTTCCACTCAGTTACCTTTCTAAAGATCATTATTCCAAATAAGGCCACCATTCTGAGCTGATGGGTAAGACTTCTGCATGTCTTCCTTGGGGGACACAATTCACCCAATAATGCTTGCATATTGCCCCTTTAAAAAGAAGTCTAGTCCAGAGATTAACTCCCAGTTTTGCTGGTTTTACTATTCTCTATCATTTCTTAAAGCCAAGTAGTTGCTATATTCAAATTATTTCTGCTTTATTTCTCTGCTGGCTGGCTATAACAAGTCATATTTTGAGAAGAGTAATGTGTGGTGGGATTATAGCCAAATTCTTTTCTTGTTTGAATTTTATAATTTTTCCAAAAAAGATTATTTTGAGGAATAAATTGAGACATTGGTGTGATATCTGCCCAAATCATAGCAGAATAATTTTTTCCTTCCAGATAGAAAAGAGCCCTAAGGGAGCAGCGGTGGGATGATGAAAGGATTGATGGCCCATTAAGTTAAGTGACCAGACCAAGGACACACTTAGAATCAAAAACAGAAAGAAAACCCAAATGATCACCATAGATGAAGCAAAGGCCATTGCTTGCAGCCAGCATATTCAGTTCAATGCTAAGATTCATGCTCACTTTTAGAATCCTGTTTGAACGTGACTCTCAAAAGTGCTGAGTTTAGAAGTCAAGTCCTCCTCCATCTACACTCTTCATTGGTCAAAGACTCTTCTCTTCCATTGTCCTTGCAAATACCATGTGCTTCCTATATTAACAACGAACAAAAAATGAAAAAAAAAACAAAAACAAAACAAAACACTGTTTTCTTGCCAAGATCAAGAAATAAGAATATCAAAACACAGTTTGAGAATCTTGCTGCTCTAATGTAAAGAATATTTCTTGGCAGACTTTTGCCTTTGGGATTCCATTAAAACTGGAAAGTCTGAGTGAATTCATGTGAATTATGTTCAGGTGGGACATGTGAATATATCAGAAGTAGAGTGGAAACCCTTGCATTTGGGTCACCCTCATGCTACTTGTCTGATTTTGGAAATGCCACTGAGTGTCAGTTTCTTCCTAGTTAAAATCAAGGGAAAAAAAAAATCATCATCCTCAACTCATGGTGTTGGTGTTAACAACAATAACTTGACATCCAGGAAGCAGTCCATATATGTTTATGTCTTCATTCATGTTTAGGGAAATATTTCAAGAAATAATTATTTCACCTTGATGCTTCTCTATGTAGATAGTATTCAGACAGAGCTGTGTTAAATTTCAGCCCTTATAGTTATTACCTCTGTGGTCTTGGGCATGTTTCCCTAATCTTTTGGTAACTTCCTGCCTGAAAAAAAAGGTGTGTGTGTGGGGAAATAATAATCCCTTCCTTGCAAGGAGAGGGTTACATGCAATAATCCATGGAAAGTGCTTCCTGTGCAATCCTAGACTTTAGTGAGTCTTTCATTTATGGTAATTAAAGGTACAAGCGATACCATTTTTAAACATATTGTTTGGCAAAATAAAAGCATTATCCTAGACTATAGATAAATATATGTGTTTAGATGGGCAATTTAATAATCTCTATTAGAATTAAAATATGTAAGCTGTTTGATCCAACAATCTTACTTTTAAGAATATTTATTTTAAAAATAATATTTATGAGTACATATTAATTTGTTTTATGACAATAAATTTAAGTTCATCTGACTCAGTTTTCTCTATTTTCCCTCTAAACCAAGATGTTTTATTATCCTCTTCATTATTGTCTCCCCTGTGTCTCTCTATAGTTTCAGCTGATGAACCAAATGAGCTTAATGGTGAACCAATTATAATATAACTTTCTCTATTTTTAAAAAGATTTATTTACTTATTTGAGAGAGGAAGAGAGAAGATGTAGGGTAGAGGAACAGAGGGAGAGATAGAGAATCTCAAGCAGACTCCACAATGAATGTGGAGCCCAGTGCAGGGCTCGATCCCACGGCCCTGATGTCATGACCTGAACCAAAACCAAGAATGAGACATTTAACTGACTGAGCCACCCAACTGCCCATAACTTCTATTTTTATCAAAAGAGAGAAGCTTTACTGATTTTTCAGGGATTTTGTAAATGTAATTATCCCTTCAGATCCTTTTGTCTACCTGAGGCAATAATGTAATTTTCTCCTAACATAACTACACTTTCTTTGAACCTTTGGTCTCATGGATTCTCAGATTTGGGTTGACAGATTTAGAAAATGAAAATAGAGGGTGCCCAACTGAATTTGAATTTCAGATAAATAATAAGTAATTTTTTAGTGCACATTCCTTGCATTTTTTGTGACATCTAATTTAAATATTTATTTGTTATTTATTTGAAATTCAAATTCAACCAGGTATCCTGTATTTCATCTGGAAACTTTTGGGCCACCTGGGTGGGTCACTTGGTTGAGCGTCTGCCTTTGGCTTAGGTCATGATCTCAGGTCCTGGGATCAACCCCCACATTGGGCTCCCTGTTCAGCAGAGGGCTTTCTCCCTCTCCCTCTGCCTCTGCTCCTGGCTTGTGCTTTCTTTCTCTCTCTCTCTCAAATAAATAAATAAAATCTTAAAAAAATCCTTTCTCAAATATAACAGGTTTGGTGGTGTCAGTGGTAATGATTGCTTCATCCAGAAATATCAGCAAAAAACAAACTCAGGTATGTTACTCTTTGAAAATCCCTACCTTTTATTCAACTAAAAGGTCATATTCCTTCCCAGTTCTCTAAAGAGATCACAAACTATAGAACACATCTGAAGTCTCATTGTATCCTATCCTTGAAGCCCCCCCATGAGGTGCTTGGGAAGAAATTGTCTATATTTATCTATATAGAGATGGAGTGGGCGGTATTATTGGGTGCTTCACTCTGTTGTGTGTGCACTTCATAGGCTGAAATTCTGAGTCTCGCTTTGGTCTTCTGCCTTCTACATTAAAACTCTACTTTCCTGAAGGAAACTCAAATCCTTGTCGAAGAAGCACCCTTACACTTCATAAATAAAGGTGTGTTACAAAGGTTTCTTGGTTACCCTCAACAACCAAATCTATCTACATACAAGGTGATTTATCGAAAGTTTACTAGGTATTCATGGAACTGACAGAGCAGACTTGGGAGTGGAAAGCATCCAGTGACTCTCAAAATGTAAAGAACTGGGAATCAGGAAGCATTGCAGCATCTTGTAGCTAAAATAGCCTGGTTGGTGGGGCGCCTGGGTGGCTCAGTGGGTTAAGCCTTTACCTTCGGCTCAGATCATGATCTCAGGGTCCTGGGATTGAGCCCCACATCAGGCTCTCGACTCAGCATGGAGCCTGCTTCCCCCCTCTCCCTCTACCTGCCTCTCTGCCTACTTGTGATCTCTCTCTCTCAAATAAATAAATAAAATCTTTAAAAAATAAAAAAATAAAAAATAAAATATCCTGGTCAGGTGCCACAACCTTGCTACTTCTGCCTGCCCCGTGGATGACTCCGAGCATTGTGCCTTGCATCAGGAAGTCAGGATTCAGATGCTCCCAGAAAACTCCCCACTAACCAATATTAGGTCATATTCCCATCTTTGGCGTGTATTAGGAAGAGGAGTGAAAGGTTCTGAGCTTGTCAGCTTCTGAACCTCAAATTGCCATCTCCTGTGTTTATATAGGATAGGTGAGAGCACTCTGCAATAGAAATCAGAGCAAGAAAATGGATGCTTGGTGGCAAAAAACTCAACAGTTAGCCACTAAATATTGAAACATATAAATTCCCTCACTTGATTTCCAATTTTCTTATCAACCAGAAGTAACACCCTGCAGACAGAGGAAGAAAGCACAACCCTGAGAAAATAAGTACTATATCTAGCCCTGAGAAGTCATCCTTAACATTAGAAGTCATTCTCTTTGTGAGGATTCTTCCATATAGCTGGTTTATTTCTTGCCTTAAAAAACTTAACCTCCCTTCCATCTCCTCACTAAAAGCACCATATCAGCAACTGGGGGATGCAGCTTTTCAAAGCCTGTGCGTGTTATCTCAGTCTGAGCTTTTCTGAGTAATAGCTTTCTGCCTTTTTGCTACAAATTTATAATCACGATCACCTAGATGAGGAGTTTGTAACTTAGAATGTGTGAGTAGGTTATAAGGAGTCAGAAAAATCCCTGTAATTTATTGCTATTTTTCAATAAGATTTTGGGTATATATTCCTGTAGAAAGGATTCACAGTTCTAAAAATGTGTATTCTCAAAGGGTCTATTAAGGAAAACAGGGTTCAATGACATAAATGAAACCAAGAATATTAAATGCCTTTGCCAGTTATGAATAACTTGTTAGTAACAGAATCAAGGCACCCATTTCCCAATATAGTTCAAGAAATTATTTGAGTTTGTGCCAGTTATGTCTGTATTTTAGAGGCAAAAGACAAGATACATCTTCTTACTAAATACACCCTTCATTCTGGAAGTCCCAAAATGACACTCTTAGCTTCACCTCACTCTCCATGTTCTGATGATCCTGACAGAGAACCAACTGGCCCAGCAGATAACTGGGACCAACCATTCCTGAATACTTGTATTCTATATGGAAAGAAACTCATATATCTCCTTTCTAACAAGTTCATAAAAAGTTGCCTGAAATGCTTCGAGGATTTAATGACTTTTATCTTTTGAAAAACTTCTAGATTTAAAACGTTACTCAAACTATATCTTGAAGTATAATGAGCAGTGACTTTAACAGGGATTCTCTAGAAAACAGAACCTGAGGCAAGGATTAATGAGATAATACTTATTAGGGGAATGCAAATTCAGGGCAGTGGGGTTTAAAAGGAATGGAAGGGAGCAAAAGAAAGATGTCAAGTAATGCCAAGTGATGTGTTAGCAAGTTGGCTACCACTTTGTGACAAGCCATGAAGAGATATAGCAGGTCCGTCAGCAGATACACTTGCTGTCAGATGGAACCTCTCCAACTAGGCCACGTGCACAAACCATGGAATAGTCTATGCGAGAGAGAAAATGAGGGAATGTTTGGCTCAGATCTGTCCTATCTCCTGTTTTTCATAGATCAAAGTTGCCCCATGGGGAGTCACTGCCCCACACTGTCATCTGGCCCCCTCAGATACCAGACCTATGCTCTATAATGAAGCTTTCTTTTAGGTGTAGAAGTAATAGGAAGGGACTAAATTTGTGGTGTTAGCTGAGTTTTGGCCATGCAACCCGGGCCAACAGAAGACCATGGCACTCTCCTGGCAAGGCTAGAAGACTCATCTAGGCTGAGTAAGTCCAGTAGGTGGTCAGAGCCAAGGGAATCTGAGGAGGTATACATGGTTTGTGTTTCATTCAAGCCGAGTTTGAAGGTTTATTTTGGCCCTGAACTATCTGTGGAATGTTGGGAAATGTATTTACTCTCTCAGGGTCTCAGAATCATCTCAGGATGATCGAAGTCTAAGTTTCTATGATTGCATACAGCAACAGAACACTTTAAATTTTGGATTGATTCCCCACAATAAACAAGTTCCAGGGTGGATCTGGAGGCAGTATCCATTCACATCTCTGTAGGATTAGACATTTATCTTTAATCCTGAATATCTTCCAGCTCATTATTAATGGGATGCTTTCAAACTTTGATATGTAGTAAGGCAGAAAAAAGCAATAACAGAACTAGAACAGTTGAAAAAAAGTATGAATACAGCTGTTTCTTTGGCTCGGGAAAAAATTATGTGATAGAATATTCAGTTCATCAGAATATTCTGATTAAGCTAATTAATTAAAATTATTAATTTTTAGAATAAGTACCTTGCAATCATGCACTATTGAATGGGTTTTTGATGTGCAGACAGAAATCAATCTCCCTCTGACTTGATATAATGCATCCATACCAAAGAGGACTTCAGGCATGAGATGGCTGATCTTTACAAAAGTGATCGTTTTTATCTTTTGGTTTTTGTTAGATATACATTTATTGCAAATGCAAACCAAGAAAGGCACTTACCAAAAGGGTCTTCTATGTTAAATAGCTTGTATCCCTCTCAAGGAGGAAGTAGTTTATAGTGAAATATAGGTCAAAGGGAGCTCCTGTTTTCTTTTCTTTTTTTCTTTTTTTAAGATTTCTTTCTTTATTTGAGGGAGAGAGAGCGAGCAAGCACGTGAGCAGTGAGAGGGGCAAAGGGAGAGGGAGAAAGAATCTCAAGCAGATTCCCCACTGAGCATGGAACCAGTGTGGATTCAGGATCAGATGACCCTGAAATCATGACCTGAGTCAAAACCAAGAGTCAGATGCTTAAGCAATGGCATCACCCAGGCACCCCAGGAGTGCCTATTTTCAACAGAGCCTTGAACATAACTGATTTCTCATGAATTTGGGGATCACAGACTGTAGAACTGTGTTACTTCTGTTTTTTACTTTCCCATTGCTAGCCTTTTTTTCACAGACATGTTTCCCTTTAATTGGGCTTCGTCTATTGCTATATACCTGTCAGGTCTCAAATGTTGTCCCATAATTCTTGGATACCGATTAAATGGTAACCAATTCATCATTATCTCAGAGGCAATTTAAAGCCTTACAAGTTGGATTTTGTTCACATAGACCTGGGGGAAGGGAGCTGTTTATGATGAAGGGCTCCCTCAGAGAAACAGTACAATGCTAATGGTAAAGGGCATAGGTCCTGGAGTCAGAGGAATTCCAATTCATTCATTCACTCATTTATTCAACAACTATTTATTGAGCTGCTACTGTTCTAGATACTGTATGTAAAGACAAAAAAAATGCCCAAAGTATTTACCATTTCAATAGGGGAATTAGCAAAAACAGGATAAATGAATAAATTATACAGTATATTAGATCGTGTTAAGTGCTAAGGAGAAAAAAAAGTAGAAGAGAGGTAAGTTGAAATATTCGGGAAACTTGGGGACATCTCACTGAGAAGGTATTTGATCAGGAGGAGACACATATTTTATATTGCCTGAAGTTTATATAATATTTTTGCAAATTTTACAATTATGTATCTCCATGGGAACTCTTTATTGGGGCCTCCACCAACTTTTATGGGGAGCCTTGTCAAAGAGAGGGATCCTAAGCTTTATTGACTTCATGGTAAATGCATTCCTGCATCTGACACGTATGACCTGGTTGGTTTTGGTCAAGCAACTTAATCTAGGAAGTTTTCCCAACTGTGAAATGGAGATAATAGAAGTATTGGTTTATTTTATTGGAGTGTTATAAGGCTCAGACAAGATAATGCACACAAAACATTTATTACTGTGTTAAACACACCATCAATGCCAAATTCCTAAAATCTTAAACACGTTATCATGTGTTCTCTTAGTTTTGCTCACTTGCTTATTTTATTTACATGACAAAGTTATTTGAGTTCCTCATCATTTTTTTTTTAAAACAACATGCTGGTTAGATTAAAACATTCTTGTTTAGCTGAGCTTTTTATCATGCTCAAGGCTGGGAAGGAGGAACAAAATGACATGAATTGGACACTTAACCTTTCCTAAGTATTTTGTATGTATTTATTTATTTAAACTCCTAATAAGCTATGAGCATGTGAGGTATAGATTATTAGATTGATCTTTTATATAGAGACATAGAAGAAGCTCAGATAGATTAAGTAAATTATCCAGTCACTCAGCTTATAGGGACAAACGGGGATGCAGTCACAGATACACGTACTTAAAACTTTATGCTTCCATGAAGTCTGAATGAATAAAGATCTTCTGCAGAATGAATTATTCATAAAGTGAGGGTAGCATTCTTATCACTCAGTCTTGACCTTAAGAAAATTAATTACCAACACAAGGCATGATATTTACATATTTGTACCTGGCCCGTTAAGGACTCAGGAGCAGAGGAAATTGGCAAAGATAAGACAGGAGTTGAATTTGATTTTCTGCCTGAATTATTGTTAGTAGGTTTAATAAGTTCAAACAAGCTAAGAGCACTTGTTGAAGAACACTTAGGAAAGAAAGCCATGAGTCTGTTCATCAAGTCTGACAGGTTTTCCCCAAGGGCAGTTGCCTGCAGCCCTGGTGACAATNCGTTGAAGAACACTTAGGAAAGAAAGCCATATAATAGCACCTAGGCCTCTTTACTGTATCACTATGCTCTCCTTGAGTCTGTTCATCAAGTCTGACAGGTTTTCCCCAAGGGCAGTTGCCTGCAGCCCTGGTGACAATACTCTATTCACAAGATCAGCCTGTCCATTGCAAAAAGTTCTCCTAAAGCAGCTGGTCCAATTCTCTTAATTCCCACTGGGGATCCATCTGTTCTCTAATCACTAATGCCAGCCTTATCCTGTGGGAGCCACTAGAGCTGACAGTGACCTTGTTGAAAATACCTGGTCCTGATCTTACTAATGTGGTGATTAGGCTTGATGTGGAAAGTTGCTCTACTGAAGTTGAGCTGGAGAACACAAGTACAAAATAAGCATTTCTGACATGGACATTATGCTCGCATACTTGTCAAGTATGTCAGCTTGTCAACTACGTCAAGTATGACCACATACTGACAAAGATGTCAGCTCACTTGAGGGCCAAAGTTTAAGAGAGAATTTGGCTGAATTTTTGGGAGGTGCAGGGTGGTGGCTGGCAATTACTGAGATTTTTTTTTTAAACAAAATACAAAGATTTTGTTCAAGAAGATTACAAAAAAAATGTAACTTTTTAAAACTCAGCTCTTCCCATAATTTACCTTGATGACCTCTTACCTCTCAAACCCCCACAGCTAACCTAGAACCTGATATAAATGAACTAAAACAAACTCAACAATGTGGGATGAAATTACTGGAAAGACCATGAATTCTGTCAACAAATATCCATGTACTTTGGTAGATGGAAGAGGTCATTTATAAAAACTATTTTGAAATAAAGAGACAAAATTAGAACTATTCAGTATATTGCTAGCAAGGAGAAGTGAAAATTGTGATTTCCCTAGTCAAAAGAGGAAGAACAAAGACAAATCTGAAAGGTAAACTACAGGCTTTGTAAAGTAGATCTACATACATCAAGATTATCATGGTTTATCATCATATTAAAAATTAAAAATAATTTATGTTAGTAATGATTATTGTGAGTGATTAGTAAGAACTTTGAATATAGGTTCAAGTTTATGAAGACGAGAAAATGACATATTGTATTTTAAAAATATTTCAGTAAAAAAAATAAAGGGAATCCCATTGCTCATTAGTAAACATGCTGTGGCCACCCAAAGAATCCATTTTCCCCACAGAAAGTGTGATTCACCTGTAATTAGCTTAAATTGTGGAGTCAGCATGTAGGGGCACGAATCCCATCTCACAGAGCTATAGAATAGTGAACAATGGTGGATATTATTATTGTTGTTACTACCTTTGAGTGACTTACACATTTATATAAATAGGAATTGCCCATTGATAAAGGTGGAGGCTGGAAGAGTTTACCTGAGAAAAGAGATAATCGCACTATAAAAAAGAAGGGCAAATAATGTGTGCTTTGGTTTTATCAATTATAAAATGGAAGCAAAAATACCCTTGTTGTAATGATCAAACAGGTGTTATTTCATGTATCGTGAAGGTGTGGCCTGGTAATTCCATTCTTCTCCCTATTTCTTCTATTGCTCTGGCTACTGGGATGATTTAGTCCAAATCCTGACTCTTAGGCAGATATGGCAGTGCTCTCTCCCTTTCAGTCGGGTGATGACAGAATGGCATACCCTGACCTGTTTTCATGATTCTACTAGAAAAGCTTTTTTGATTATCTTTTTCAGGGGGAGGGGCAAGGGGTTTTCTTTGTTTGTTTTTATGCAATATCCCAGCACCTGTGTTGATCCATAGCTGTCAGCTTATCAATTCTAGATTCTACTCCTTTGCCCTGATAGGTCTTTTGGGTAAACGACTTGCTTAAAACATTAATGACAGACACATAAGTATCTGAGTTGGGGGAAATTAGGCTGCCATTCACCTTTATTTTTTTTTTTAAAGATTTTATTTATTACTCATTTGACACAGAGAGAGAGATTACAAGTAGGCAGAGAGGCAGGCAGAGAGAGAGGAGAGAGGAGGAAGCAGGCTCCCTGCTGAGCAGAGAGCCCGATGTAGGCCTCGATCCCAGGACCCTGGGATCATGACCTGAGCCGAAGGCAGAGGCTTTAACCCACTGAGCCACCCAGGCGCCCTGCCATTCACCTTTAAAGAGAAACTGACCTGGCAGTAGAGCATGGTGGTCGAGGGGTTGGGATACAGGCCAGTTAACTAAAATTTAATTCAGAAAATGATCAATTTATAAAGTGACCAATTAACCAATTAGAGATATTCTCCCACGTTTGATTTCACTGGGGTTTTGCTGCTGCCAGAGCTTTTTTCAGACTAGCATGTTCGTCTTTTCCAATGTCCCTAATTTTATTTGGCCTGAGCCAGAGGCAGAGCCTTAACCGGCTGAGCCACCCAGGCGCCCCCCTAATTTTATTTGGGAATGGATGAGCCAACTCTTAAAAGCTGTCCACTCTCTTGAAGGTTTACACACGGCCCAAAAATTGTCTCTGTACTAGTCTTTAACACATACCTCCTTTGTTTGAGTTTTTGGCCAATTGATCATACATTGAACTAGTATTTGCCAACTGGCTTTCAGTGAATTAGGTTTTGATGAATTGATGAACATCCAAGATTTGAATTTGACATCAACTTCTGTGTTCTGTTCTTTTTTGCCCACTTGTCAGCTTGGTAACCTTGGCATGTAAACATTCCTGATCTTCAATCTTTATATCCATAAAATAGAAATGATGAAAGTATCTTTACATAAGGTTCTGTGAGTCAATGCAGTAATATACACAATGTGCTGAACGTAGTGAAATACATAGTAGGGGCTAAAACATAGTAAATTATTATCTTGTAAGTTTCAGATTGCCCTACTCTGCTCTTTGTGCCTACTCTTGGGAACAAAGGAGGGCTTGGGTTAGGCTCGGTTTTTGTGTTTGTGTGTGTGTATGCCTATTATGGGCAACAAACTCTTTCAAGGGTTAAAAGTGTGTTACTTCACTTGGTTTTTATAAGAATACTTAGCATGATACACCAACAAAAATAAGAAAGTTCAGTCTAGGTCTACAAAATTGGTCAACCTTTCACAGATAATTCACGGAGGAGCTGGGATTAGAACCCATGTCTATCTAACTCCAAGGTTCCATTAATACAACATGTTCTGACTACTACATATCAGTTCTTATTTGTTTATTTGTTGTTAGTCAGTAAGCCTGGCCCCTGCCTCCTATCAACCATCTTTGATTTTTAAGACACTGATGCCAGGCACTTGGGTGGCTCAGGGGGCTAAGTGTCTGCTCTCAGCTCAGGTCATGATCTGGAGGGAGGAGTATGCTGGAATGGAGTCCCAGGGGTGTCCTGGGATGAAGCCCTACAAATGTTGGGCTCACTGCTCAGTAGGGAGTCTGCTTCTTCCTCTGCCCTTCCCTCTGTGTGTGTGTGCTCTCTCTCTCTCTCAATAAATAAATAAATAATCTTAAAAATAAAAAAAAAAAATAAAGCACTGATCCCTATTAACCACATCACGATTTCTTAAATTGGTAAGTTTAACAAGTGATGTGACTTTTTAATGCTCTTACTACTTCCTTCTTTACAATTTCTGAAATTGTGTTATTAATATGATAGTGCTTTGAGGTTAAGGAAATATATACTGGGAAAAAAGTATCACTCATAGTTTATATGTGCATGTTGAAAGGAAGGTGCATGGGTGGGGGGTATATGATTATAACAGAGACAACTGGAAAGATGATGATATTGGCATCCCCTCATGTTTGTATGGGGTGGTCATGGATAGTTTGTGGGGCCCTTTCACATACATTTATCTAATTAAATTCTTTGAGAATGAAAGAGGAGAATTATTAGCCTTATTTTAGAGATGAGCAAACTACATCTCCAAGAGGTTAAGTGATTTAACCAAGGTCATATATTCATTTAGTACATTATAGAGCTGAGAACAGAGCTTAGATCTTCCGAGGGCAATTTTGTTAACACTGGAAATAAATGAGATTAAGTGCTAAGGAGAAGGACTGCTATTACAGGTGTCTCCCGATATCAATTCTCCCTTTTTCTCTTAAGGAGAGAACTTCCTTTGCCAAAGCACATGACCTTCTAGAACAGTGAAAATATTGTCCTGCCTCCCCTCAGCTGTGATCAGTTAACTTCTGAGAGCCTTCCTTATAATGTAGCTTATCCTCAGCCCTTGTTCCTCATTTCCCTGTCCACTTCTATCCTTCCTGAAATAGGAATGTGATGACAATGGTAGCTCCATTTTGGGTCATACCCTTGAAGATCACGTACTCGGGATGGTTAAAGGGAAAGCCTGAAAACATCCTGCATTCCAGACAATTGGTGAGACTCCACACAGACCCAGACTTCCTACTTCTAAATTTCTCTATGAGAGAAAAACAAAAACAAAACCAAGAACACCTTCCTTCGCATTTACACTGCGTTATGTTGGAGACTCAAATGTAGCCAAACCCTATCCTAGGCAATTTAGCACCTATTAGAGAATTTTGTCCCTGAGGTAAGAAAATACAAATCTGAAGACCAGAATGGCTGGCCAAACAGAATCAAGACCAGATGGCAAACTTGACTCCCTTGGTAAAGAAGCACATTTAGATAGTTTACCAAATTCAGGAGTGCCTGAGAGCTGTCAGAACTGTGCCTGTTGAAGGCACCATGGTCAAAGTTGGTAGAGTGGGCAGGTTTCTCACTTTGGGGAGATACTTAGAGATTCATAAAGACACACCCATATTGACCATTGGACCCTTTCTCTGTAGGGTGCCATGGCTCTACCTTTGTTGGGTAGGAGAGCTATTACGAAAATTAGGGAGATTTGGGGAAAGACATTGTTCATTTTTCATTAGTTTTTATTTCCTTCTTTCTCTGAGTTGCTTATCTCATTTAAAGAAGGCTTTCTTATCAGGCATACTGGTCCTGTAGGCTCTAAAATAAACACTGTACTTAGTTGATTCCTGGGATCTCTGAAACAACTTTCTGAACTTAGTCATAGAATATGTATTCTCTGTCAGGAAATGTCACCTGTCACCTACTTGCACCAGTCACACAGCCATGCAGATACACAGGAAGAACCTTTTTTCTCGTAGCTAATAGTGTGAAAAACCATATCACATATAGCATTTAACTCAGTCATTCCACAACTTTAGTCATTAACTTTTTATTTTTATAAATTTTTAAATTTTAGAGTAGTTTTAGATTTATAGAAAATTTTTGTGGTTTCCATATACCCTGGATGCAGTTTCCCCTATCATTATCACCATAACTAAGAATACATACTGAACTCTATCATAATTAACAAACTACTACTGATTTTTATTAACTAAAGTCTGTATTTTATTCAAACTTTCCTGGTCTTTACTTACTGTCCTTTATGTTACAGAATCCCATCCAGGATACCACATTATATTTAGTTATTGAGTCTCTTTAGGCTTCTCTTGGCCGTGACAATTTCTCAGACTACCTTTGTTTCTGATATCTTTAACAGTTTTGAGAGGTATGGTCAGATGTTTTATAGAATGTTCCTCAATTGGGATTTGTCTGATTTTTTTTCATGATTAGCTTGGGATGATGGGTTTTGAGAAGGAAGACCATAGCAAGATGCCAATTCTCTTCACATCATATCAAGGGAACAGGATTTATCACTGATGATAATCACCTTAATCACTGGGATAAGCTAGTCCTTGCCACAGTTCTCCATTATAAATTTACGCAGACACTAATTTTTAATGATTAATTTTATAAATTCCTCAAACCAACCGAGGTACACTTATATAAATATGTGCAGTACAATAAGACAAAAGTAGGCAGGGCAAGTAGGTGGAATGAGAAAATGAGGACAAGGAAGTAAGAAGAAGCAGAGGCAAATCAAGTGTACAGAAATGCCCACCAGAACATGCTGTACCATCACTAGAGAGAGATTGCAAATTAGCTCTAAGCTTCTTTGGAGCCAAAGCACAGAAATGGAAATATGCTGTGTTAGGAGAATTGTTTTTGTTCATAAGTTTGTCCTTGTGATTTTCTGCCAAAATTTCTTATATTAGTCCTCTCAGAAGGATAATACAATGTAGTGGCCCACATTTTAACATATTTCTATCATCTATGTATCTATCGATCTATCTAGTATTTATTTAACTACCTATCTAAGCTCTTTCCTGTAATTTAAAGGTGTAATAACTAAGCAACATTCCATATACAAGTTGAGTCCACTCCCATAGCTCTTTAAATCTGGCTTATCAAATGTGAAAATTTATAATGCTTTTTATTAAATAGACTGCTTGTGTTTCAGACAATGTGCATCCATATCATTCTTTATAATGAGCTTTTGATAATTACCGAATGTCCGGAAGTTGAGGTAACGTTTTATAGCAAAACAAAAACAAAAATTTAGAGTGAAGATATTTCTATGGCGGTATGGAATTCTCAAAAGGAAGGCAGACCTTATACTGTCTTATGAAAAATAGTGATCCTCACTAAAACTCCTGGCCGTGGAATATTTTATAGATGGGGATACAATCTTAAAAGGATACATTGATGTACCCAATGTTTGGTAGTCAATAAAAGGCATGGTTAGGACTCAAAAATTGATTGTCCTCCGAATTCTCATTGGGGGAGATTTGTAACCAGATCAGGTCAGCAGATATTACCCTGCTCATTATTTAAGTGTTGAATATCTCAGCCAGAACAACTATGTATCTTCATTTGAGGTTGCTTTCTAAAGGTAGCTTGGCTTCAGAGCTCATATTTTGAGTCAGTTAGATACAATTTGAATCTGTGACCCTCATTCTTGACCATTCTTTCCATGGTAACTAGTATAGTAGTTGGCCCAGAATGAGTACTCGGGACATTTATATTTTATCGTGGTCATTACTATTGCTATTTATATTGCAGGTGCTCAAAACAGGTGTTGACTGACTATATTAGTAGATGAATAATGAATGAACTAATGAGTGAATGAATGAATTCAAACTTTAACATTCCCCAACTCTGTGATATTTAGACACGTGTGGATAATAGTACTTCATGATCCATTTATGAGGAAGACCGTATGAGATCAGACATGAAGGCATATGATACCTCAGGTAATATGTAATAGGGCTTGTAAGGACAAGAACAAACTAGCCAGCTCATCCCATAAGCTTCAGGTAGTTGAGACACTATTTCTTTATCTCTATGATTTAATCCATCAGCTTTTAAAACATATACTTGGAAGGGCTAGAAAAGGAAACTGTAAGGGGCATTTCAATTTCAGAATTATTAAAACATGAAAAAACTATGCTGGTTCAACACAAACAAGTATGGCATTTTTATTTATGAATTATTAAGTTGAAATTTTAAGGCTTACATGAGCTCAGATGCTACAAAGCAATTTTCTCAGGGACAAATTATCCTTGAACAAACAGACCTTGAGGTTTTATCTCTGAGGTGAAAAACTTAATTTCTGCTCTCCAGAGAAGTAGCCGTGCCCTGAAGACCTTGCACAGTCGTCAGCCCATCCCTGCCTACAGCATTCAGCACCAGAGGCACAGACTTGGAGAGCCTCCGAAGCTTCTTATGACAATCACTCCCAAGGGCATATATGTACAACATGGTCTATTTGTGCTAAGCACATGCAAAAGTCAGTGCCAGATCTGCAGTTTGCTTAATGATGGAATAAAGACCACTTAAACTAATGGACATTTGAAATCCATCCTTCCAATACAATTATTGGAGCAAGAGATGTTAATTATTCCCATTACTTTGCTCCAAACCTCCCAACAGGCTGCTCCTTTGACTCCTGAATGCAACTATCTGCTTTGTTCCTAAGTGAACTTAATTCATCAGGTGGGTCTGTTTCCAAGCTCTTAGCGCCTCACATACAACACTTCAATTAAGTTGAGAAGAGTAATTACTTAAAGTGACAAACAGAAGAACGCTAATTAACTAAAAAGTTCATTTCAGGGCACTTAAACTAGAGTAGTGCAAAGTAAAGAGGTCATGATTAAATGTATTTGCTTGACTTGCTTTTGTAAAATACTGTTCTTCATTATAATAATGCCAAAAGAGCAAAAGTGTGTTGCATTAACAAAGAATTAATGACTCTTGGCTACTGAGGGGATCTGATTTCTGTGTTATTTGCAAAATATATAAGATGCATGATAAAGAATAAAGTTAATAATCTCAGATTTTCATCTTGTTATAAATATTTCAAGTATATCTTAGTGTCTAATGTTCAGGCTTGAAAATCAAGCTGACTATATTGAAAAATTCCCTAAAATCTAACCGATTAAAACTCAATTATATAAATATTTAGAAAATTTTCATTCAGGTTATATATATATATATATCATTTTCATTAAGGTTAGTTTATATATATAAATATAAAATATATATCTTCATTAAGGTTACATATATTTTCATAAGGTATATATATCATATTTGATATGAATGTACAACCTTATGAATAAAGCTGCTATAAACATCTGTATGCAGGTTTTTGTGTGGCTATAAAGTTTCAAATTCTTTAAATAAATACTAAGGAGCCCAGCTCCAGGGTGGATTTTGATAAAAGTATGCTTAGCTTAATAAGAAATCAGCATACTGGCTTCCAAAGTGACTGTATTTTGCATTTGCATCAGCAATGTATGATAGTTCCTGTTGCTCCAAATATCTGCAGGCAGTTGATGCCGTCTGCATTCTAGATTTTGGCCATTCTAGTAGATGTGTAGTAGTATCTCATTGTTTCAATTTGCATTTACCTGATGATACATGATGTGGAACATTTTTTCATATGCTTATTTGGCGTTTGTATATCTTTCTTGGGTAAGTGTCTATTAAGATCTTTGGTCCATTTTTAAATTATGTTAGTTTTCTTGTTCTTGAGTTTTAAGTGGTTCTTTTATATATTGTGTAACAGTTCTTTATTAGATATGCCCTTTGCAAATACCTTCTCTCAGTCTATGATTGGTTTTCTCATTCCTTTGTCATTCTGTTTCATAGAATGAAATATATATATAATATATATTTAATTTGTACAGCTTAACAATTATTTCTGTCATGGATTATGCCTTTGGTATTGTATCAAAAAGTCGTCACCATACCCAAGGCCATCTAGGTTTTCTCCCACTTTATTTTCTAGGAGTTTTATAGTTTTGCATTTTACAGTTAAGTCTATGGTTTATTTTGAGTTAAATTTTGTGAAAAGTGTAAGGTCTAGATTAATTTTCTTTGCATGAGGATGTTCAGTTTTTCTGGCACCATTTATGGAAAAGATTGTCATTGTTGTATTGCCTTTGCTCCTTTGTCAAAGATCAGTTGACTATATTTATGTGGATATATTTCTGGGCTCTCCATTCTATTCCATTGACATATTTGTGTGTCTTTTTGCCAATACCATGCTGTTTTGATTATTGCAGCTCAGTGTAAGTCATGAAATCAAAGAGTGACTTTTTGTTCTCCTTCAATATTATTTTGGTTAATCTGCTCTTTTACCTCTTCATATAAATTTTAGAATCATTTTATTGATATTCACAAAATAACTTTCTGGGATTTTGGCTGGGATTGCACTGAATCTATAGATCAAGTTTGGAAGAATTGCAATCTTGAAAATATTGAATCTTCTTATCCATTAATATGGAACATCTCTCCATTTAATTCGTTCATCTTTAATTTTGTTCATTAGAGTTGTAATTTTCTTCATATATTTCGTTGTATATACTTTGTTAGATTTATACCTAAGTATGTCATCTTTTTTGGGTGCTAATATGAATGATTTTGTGTTTTTAATTTCAAATTCCACTGGTTCACTGCTGATATAATTAGAAAGTGACTGACTTTTGTATATTAACCATGTACCTTTGCAACCTTGCTATAATTGCATATTAGTTCTGGGAGGGTTTTTTTTGTTGATTCTTTTCATTTTTCTATGTAGATATTCAGGTCATTTGTGAAGAAAGACAATTTTATTTCTTCCTTTCCAATCTGTATATATTTTATTTCCTTTCCCTGTTTTATTTCATTAGCTAGAGTTTCCAAGATGATGCTGAAAGGGAGAGGTGAGAGGGGACATCCTTGGCCATACCTGATCTAAATGAGAAAGCTTCAAGGTTTTCTGCATTAAGTATGATGTCAGCTATAGGATTATTTGATAGGTATTTGTTATCAGATTGAGAAAAGTCTTATCCATTGTTAATTCACTGAGAGTTTTTATAATAAATGGGTGTCAAATCTTTCTTCTGCATCTATTGATATGATCATGTGATTTTTCTTTTTTATCCTGCAGATGCAATGGATTATATTAATTGATTTTTTAATGTTGAACTGGCCTTATGTACCTGATAAATCACACGTGGTCATGGTGTGTAACTCTTTTTATTTTTAAGATTTTTTATTTATCTATTTGAGAGAGAGAGGGGGGAGAGAGAGAGAGAGAGAGAGAGAGAGAGAGAGAGAGAGAGAGAGAGAATGAGCGGGGGAGGGGCAAATGGAGAGGCAGACTTCCAATTGAGCAGGGAGCCTGATTCAGAGCTTGATCCCAGCACCCTGAGATCATGATCTGTGCCAAAGTCAGATGCTCAACCGAATGAGTCACCCAGGCATCCCTATAGTTCTTTTTTAAATTATTATTTAAATTCAATTAGCCAACATATAGCCAACAGCATTAGTTTCAGATGTAGAGTTCAGTAATCCATAATTCTTTTTATATATTGTTGGTGTCCATTTGCTAATGTTTTGATGAGGATTTTTGCATTTATATTCATGAGACATATTGGTTTGTAGTTTTGTTTTCTTGTAATGTCTTTACCTGATTTTGTTGTTAAGGCAATGCTGATCTCATAGAATGAGTTATGATGTATTCTCCTTGCTTCTACCCTCTAAAACAGATTGAAAAAAATTGGTGTAATTCCTTAAATGTTTGGTATAATTCACTAGTGACTTTATCTAGACCTGGTGTTTTTTGTTTGGGGAGATTATTAATTATTAATTCAATTTCTTAAATAGATATAGACCTATTCATATCATTTATTTCTTTTCATGTGAGTTTCAGCAGCTTGTGTCTTTTCAAAGAATTGGTCCATTTCATCTAGCTTTTAAGTTCATGGGCATAGATTTGTTTATAGTATTTTTAAATTATTTCTTCAATGTAGAATATAGAACCTATAGTGATGTTCCCTGTTTCATTTTGGATATTCGTAATATGTTTTCTCTCTCTTGTTTTCTAAGTTATCTTGCCTAGTGGCTTTTCAATTGTATTGATCTTTAAAAAACACAGCTTCCGGTTTTGTTTTTTTCTATTGATTTCTTGTTTTAAATTTCATTGATTTCTGCTCTAGTTCCTGTTATTTCTCTTCTTCTTACTCTGGATTTAATTTACTATTCTTTTTCTAGTTTCCTAAGATGGAAACTTATATTATTGATTTTAGATCTTTCTTCTTTTCTAATATTTCAATGTTACAATTTTCCCTTGAAGTACTACTTTTGTTGTGCCCCACAAATTTTGGTAAGTTTTGTTTTCATTTTCATTTACTTCAAAGTACTTTTAAAATTTCTCTTGAGAACTGTTCTTTTACTCATGTGTTATTTAGAAATGTGTTATTTAATCTCCATGTATTTAGAGATTTTTCCATTTTTTCTTTCTGTTATGGATTTCTATATTCATTCTACTGTCATATATACTTTGCTTTTAATTTATCTCAATCTCTTCACAATAATGTGTAAGTATCAGGATGATTAGAATAGGAAACAAAGCAAGTTAGATGTTGAATCAATTAAAGCCAACAAGTTTAGTTTAATGACATGCTTTTGATATAAAAAATAAATTGAGATTCCATTTTCATAAAAAGCATAGCTGGCGGGGCACCTGGGTGGCTCAGTGGGTTAAAGCCTCTGCCTTCGGCTCAGGTCATGATCTCAGGGTCCTGGGATCGAGGCCCGCATCGGACTCCCTGCTCAGCGGGGAGCCTGCTTCCCCCCTCTCCCTCTGCCTGCCTCTCTGCCTACTTGTGATCTCTCTTTCTCTGTCAAATAAATAAAATCTTAAAAAAAAAAAAAAAGCATAGCTGGCACCAAGACAGGTGCTCAACAAGTATTTATTGACTGAAGTAGGGAATAATTCAATAGAATGGTATATGGGTGATAAGGACTTTGGAATATGTTACAGAATGGAGGAAAAATACTCTAGATATATGTATTTTCAGTATAAGATGGAATATGTTCTACTGGAAAGGCAGGAAGTCTAAGTGATTGTTTCTATTGCCATTGTTAGCAACCATCAACTATTATAACAATTTAAGTAGCTAAATATGAACAGTGCCCTCCTTTCCCCACAATTCCGCCCTAGAATTCTCTCCATCAGTATTATGGGCTGATTTGTGTCCTCCGCCTACCAAAATTCATATATTGAAATCTTAACCTCCAGTATCTCCAAGTGTGACTATATTTGGAGTTAGGTACTTTAAAGAAGTTATTAAATTAAAATGAAGATTTAGGCTAACCCAATCTAAACTTGTGTCTCATAAGAAGAGGAAATATGGACATGAAAAGAGATACCAGGGATATATGTTCATGGGAAAACAGTATGAGGACTCAACAAGAGAGTAGCTGGCTGCAAGCTAAGGGGAAAGGCCTCAGAAGAAATTGAACCTGCCAACACTTTGACCCTGGACTTCTAGGCTCTAGAACTGTGAAAAAAATAAATCTCTGTTGTTTAAGACACTCAATCCGTGGGTCTCTTTTCCTTTTTCTTTTAGTTACGGCAGCTCTAGAAAACTAATACAATCAATTACTCTTCTCTCATTTCTGACTATTCTGTTTTCCTGTCCACTTACTGATTTTCTTCACCTTATACCTTTGGTTTTTTACTTTACCCTAAAAATAAAACAATTGTGCACAAACATGTACATATCAAAAAAGACCCTCTCCTTAGCTTTGTACACTTCCCTATCCCTACCCTTCCATATCACACTATCTTTTTCTTTCCCTTCATAATCCAATTTTTTTCTGACAGATTATATTTGGTGTCTGCATTTACTCAATCCTGATCTGCCCGTAATGCTTTGCAATCCCAACTGTGGCTGTACCACTTCATTAAAACCTCACAAAGTCAAGTAGTGATTCTCTAAATGACACATTCAATAAACAATTCTTAGTTTTCATCGTATGTGGCTTTTACACAAACTTTGATTTTGTTCACTGCTCTTCAGATCTTGAAACTCTCTCTCCTTGGGCCTCTATAATGCTATTCTTTTCTAGTTCACTTTTACCTCTTGCCACTTTTTCCTGGTTTCCTTCTGATGGTCTTCTGCCACATTTTAAATGGTGGTATTACCCAAGGTTTTATCTTGGGCTTTCTCCTCTCAAGGCCTTACCTTGTATCTCTGGGTGATCTTGCTCTTTCCTCTAATTTTAAAACTATTTTTACTTTGAAAAGAACAGTCTATATAGCCGTAGGCCAGGGCTGTTTCTGAATTGCAGACTTTTACTTCTCTCTGTCTTCTACATACCATCTTTTCTCTGTGGCTATTTAAAAAAATCTTTAAGAAAAGCACAGGTTCCCCTCCCCAAGCCCATTTTTCTTGAATCTTCAGTCTGCTATGGGCTTATGACCCAGCCTGAATATCTGACCTATTTCCTTTTCTTCAGACAAATGTAGATAATATTTTTCTGATCATGAATGATAAAAACTGACAAAGGTAATACTTCTAATCACCTTCCATGTAAATAAAGGAACACAAAATAATTCTTTACAAAAAATTACCACTGCTTAGACCAAAATCAGGGAGTGACATCCCAGTAATTCAACCAATTGTATGGGTTTAACAATCTCATGCCTGCATAGTGCCAATTCATATTGAAACTATAGCTGGCAGAAGGGATCAGAATCTGTGGCCTTGCTGATCAAATAATGTGAATAGAATGTCCTGCTTTGATGATTCCAAAAGAAAAAAAAATTAGTCAATTTTTTTCTAGTTTTTATAGAATTTGGAGCTCTTACTCAAAGTGATAGTGCCCATTTGGACATGGGTTGGATGGGTGTGTTATGATTGATCCTCCAGTGGTTAGTGAAAGGAAGAGTTTGTTTTTAGCTAAGGAGTAGACTTCAGATGATCCCAGGATGTGTGTAAATATCTAAGACTTATTACTCAAAATGAGAAAAGTGATAAATATTTAGAACACATGCACACTCACAAAAGAGCCAGGCATTTCAATCAATCAGGACCCTCAATTTTCTGGCATCATACTGCTCTGGAAGTATTGGAAGACCAGACTGCATGTTAGTTAGGAGAGAGTTAGTGGAGAGAAACCACCTATTCCGGTTCTAAATTTTTCCAATTGACAGTTTCTCACAACGAGAGGCTTCCTACAATGAGATGAAACGAATGGGTCTCTGCAAATCAGAATAAAAGATGCATGTGTAGAGGCTGAGATTGCCCTCATTTACTGTCATTACATTTCTCACATTCTACACAGATGGATCTAACACATTATCTTCCACTCCAATTCTCTTTTCCCAAATGGATTTCCTTCTTGGAAATCCACTTCTGTATCACCACCAGCTCCCCATGCTGGAAGGCTAGAATTCAAACCCAACATCTTTCTTTTCTTTGTGCCCACATGCTGAGTCTCACTTCTAAATATCTCTTGAATTCATACTCTTTCCTTCATTTTCACTATTTGAGTTACGGTTCTCTTCATAGCTTTCTAGTGAACTATCATCCTCCAATCTCCCCCTTTGATCAGCCCTGTAAGAGCCCCCAGAATAATGATTTAAATCTTTAAGTATTATAATGGAGTTTTTGCTTTATTTAAAAGATTTCCATGGCCAAAAAAATAAAACAAAACAAGGCAAACAATAAAACACATGGCTGGACAACTTTAAATCCTCTTCCATCTTAGGGTTCAACAATTCACAACCATATTGGGAACGAGGAAAACAATAGGATAGCTATAAGGTAACCATGGATTCCCTATAGCGCCTAGCTTCCGTCTGTACAGTCATATATATTCCCTTTTGGTTTTCCATACTTATCCAGAAACCTTGTGGAATATTAGAATTCAATGCTATCATCATCAGGTCATCAGACAAGAATCTGTGAATTCTTATGTGGGAGGCATTGTGCTGGACTCTTTTGTGTATACATGCATCTATCTAAAATGGTCCTGGTCTTAGAGCCGTATTCTGGTAGAACTTGAGTCATCTCCATCCGTTATTTGTAATAATAACAATGTTCTTGTGATATTTCAAGGAGGTATCATAGAGCCATGCATTAACAGTACCTTCCCTGTTTTTAGAATATATCCATAATGCATTCCTCCTACAAGAGTGGGAGGTTTTGATGTGCTTATTATATAACTGAAGGGATTATGCAAGTTTTCTTTGTTAAATGGACTATTTAAAAAAAAACCACACAAGTCAAATACTTTTTAAATCCCTTGCTTGGTACCTAAGTATCTATGAACATTTAAATAACATACTAGACAAAACCTCACATCTAACATATAATAGATCTAAAATTGTAAAATTAGTTAATAAATACTGAATTTAGATCTTTGGGAGTAACTATCTTTTTCTAGATCTCTAAACGTGTTTTGTGTGAAGGGAGTACATACCTTGAAGCCTAGCATTCTATGAACCAATAAAGCTGAAAAAATATTAGTTGCAATAAAAGATATTCATTTCTATGTAGACAATCACAGACTATGTGCATGGACATGCATTGTGTATGTACGTATATACATATACATGTGTTTGTGTGTGTAAAGGTATATATGTCATCTTTGGGAGATATTTTGTATCTTAAAATATATGTTTTCATTTGCTCTGCATGAAGCAAATTTGTTAGTGGGCATTTCCTATGATTCTATGAGAATCATTCAGCATGGCTGCATTTTCTACATTTTTTAGAAAGGCCACATCTATGCTTTCATATAGGCCAGCTAGTAGCATGGCAGTTATTATGTCTGTAATGTATTTTAAAACATTTTAACATGAGAAGTGTGATAAAATGTGTGTGCTGGTTTCAACTTATACCCTGAGGTTAGTTAACTATCCTCATGCGCCATTCATATCCCATGAAAGGGCCTCTCCTGTTTATCAGGTTGTACTCAGAAGCGGCTATTCTGATGGAGCTTCTTGGAATTCCTTTACTCAGTTTATCACTAGAGGTTTTTAATAACCGGTACAATGAATGTTGAGAGAGGCCACATAACTGAAATTAGTGGTTTTAAAAATATGTTGATTGTCAAAAATATCTTAGAGAAAATCCTGCTTTGTGTCAGCGGGGAAGACATAAAATCTAGCAGACCTTTTACCGTTGGTCTTTGAAAATGATCCTCTAGCCTTGACCCCTGAATAGTTCTACGTCCTACCATAAGTGTAGAGGGCTCTTTGTTACATTACTCTGAGAGTGGTTTAGCTTAGTCTTGTATTGTGACTCTTAGGCAATTTTGGCAACTATAAAAAGAAAAGAGACCTAGGATTCCACTGAGTCTGCAAAAGAGATAGGTATAGGTTATGTGGAGCAGTAACTAACCTGTAAGTATTGACATCTACTAAGGTCTACCAAATGGGGTTTGATAGATGGGTGTGATCAAATTGGCTTAAAGGAACTCTTTTCAGTGACACTTATGTGACATTCTTTCAACAGCATGCTTGGCTCAATTAGCATTTATTAAATACCTAATTAAATTGAATAATAGTTAAAAATAAGTTAAAATCAGTCATACAAAAATATACACAGACCTCAACAATTGAAATGGAATCATCTTTGTTCATTTTCAGTTCAGAAAATGTCAGAGGCATTTTCTTTATCCTTTTGGTATGATCAGGTGGAGATCACACTTCAGTGGACATTTGTGAAGTTGACCCTTAAAAGGAGTCATGTGAAACAGTGAAGGGAAAGAAAATTGGATTTTGAGTGAGGGCACTTGAATTCTTATGCAGGTTGTATCTCTGAAAACCTGGGTGACAATGAGAAAGTTATTGGAAACTTTCTTGCTTCTAATTTACTCTTCTGTAAATGAAAGAGTAAAACTAGTCTTACCGATGGACTCATTCATTTTTTTCTCACTCATTAATTTCACCTTTGATTTGATAATTCATAATAATTTTAATAATGATAAACACAATTCACCAGGCATTTGTTTTAAATACCTCATATTCCTTAACATATTTAACCATTAAAACAATCTTATGGAGCACATACTTTTATTATCCCAAGAGGACACTGAGGCATAGAGACAGCAGGTGGATTTTCCAAGGACTGTGACCTGACCCAAACCAGTTTAGACACGCACATCTCTTTGATTGTTCTTGGTAAATAATAATAGTGGCCAACAAGTTTGGGGTACTGAAAATTACTTACTTTCCAAGCCTCCCTGGCACTTTGTAATGAAAAGAAGCCATTACAGGCTGAGTTCTGTTCCTCAACATTCCTATGTTGAAGTTCCAACTCCCGGTACCTCAGTATTGAGGTACTGTATTTGGAAATAGGAACTTTAAAGAGGTATTTTAGATAAAATGGGGTCATTGGAGTGAGGTCTGATCTAATCTGACTGGTGTTCTTATAAGAAGGGGAAATTTGGACACAGACATGCACAAAAAGAAGGCGATGTAAGAACACTGTAGGTGACAGGCTTCTAGAAGCCAAACAGAAAAGCTTCAGAAGAATCCAAACCGGCCAGCACATTGATCTCAGACTTCTGGACTCTAGAATTATGAGAAACTACATTTCTGCACACCCAGTCTGTAGTACTTTGCTATGGCAACCCTGGCAAACTAAAGCACAAGTCTTAGATCAAATGTTAGTACATATATGTCACACATTAACTCAACATTTATTCACATCCACTAAAAAAAGTCAATTCATATGATCTGTTCTGTTGACTAAAGGATGTCCCAACCCATTATCCAGCTATTACTTTGCAGGAAAGGTTTCCCGAAACAGATGCCAAGAACACAATCATATAGCTCACAACTCCAGAGTTTATTGCTGGACACCAGATGGTTGAGGAATTTGGCCTAATGTGCTATTTCTAAGTGTGTAGGTTGCACTAGGCTTGTAGATCCTGATCTTCAGAGTGAGGAATATTCTTAAATTATCTTAGACAGTTCAACTATCTTAAATACACTTAATTCCACCAAGGAGAGGCCATTTCTAGTATTTATCATGTTGATTAATATGTCATTATTTTTAATAATTTTATAAAGTCATATATTTTGACAATCAGTAAAGTAGTCAGCAAAGCATCAGGTATAGGGATGTTTGTAGCAGTACAGGAATGTGTCTTTTCTGAAAGAAATTGAGCTGCCTTCTGGACTGTGCATTCTTGTGTTGGCTGATCATTTCTCAAATGCAATTTTTTGAATAGCACCTGGACATTGTGCTAACTCAAGTAACACTGCACATGCTTATCCCAACATATGGACTGGTGTATTCTAAAATAAATGGCAAGTATCTTGGTCTCAAGTCTCCCTAGCAAGCAAGATACAAAGTTGGAATTTGAACTCAGGAGGTCAGGCTGTGCTCCAAACCACTGGCACATTAACCATTTGTTATGGATGATAACTCACAACAGATGCAGCAAGTTACAAACATTATTTGATCTAGCCCTACAAGAAAATTATGAGAGAGGTCTTCTAGATTTAAGCTCAGGGAGTACTTTTTCCCTGAGACTAGATAATATTGAACATGAAGAGGCAAGGTCATCTTGTGTGCAATTAGGGCAGTTCTACAGAAACTTCTGCTCTGTAGTTGCCATCTTGAAGCCCTTAATCATTTTCTATTTGAAGTTGTATTTTGTAAGTTTAGTCTGATGAGAAAATGCAGGGGGCTTGGAGCCTGTGTTCATGTGTGATTCCCCCATCCTTCCTCTTCCTCACTTCTCCAGGATTGGTTCTCTGCTTTCTGCTTCCCTGTTCTCACCCAATAGCCAGTGTAGTCTTGGACCCTAGCAGGGCTCTGGGCGTAGGTACTAGGGAGGGTCAGGATTGGATGTGTGTCATTAGTACTAAACTGTGGAGCCGAGATATCTGTTAAGATTCTGCAGTTACTCTGGCAGTGACTTCACCAAAGGTGTGCAGCTATAAGGAGATCTACCCCATCAGATCTATTAGAGAATGAAAAACACCTTGACAGGCCCAGTGAGAGAGGCCACAAAAGAAAGGGAAAAGCTTTTTCTTCCTGTGTTTTGATCAAAGAATGAAAACATTTTTATTTTTCTTTTACATTGGTCCTGAAAATTATGTACCCAGTACTGTGAAGAGGAAAAAAACCAGGTCTACCAAAAACAAGGTCAATACTTTCTCTGATATCTTATGATGTAAAATTGTCCAACAAAGAGAGGTACAGATATAGTACTCACTCATGTCCTATTACCCCATTTGGAAAAGGAAAAAAAAAAGAGTAGACTAGAGCAGGCTGCACGCTTAATGCTGAAATAGAACATCTAGGCAAGAGAATGAGCTACAGGACAAGAGAAAGGCTTGGTAATTGTTAGCAGAACTAATACACTTTGAAATGTTTTAAAATGTGTTGAAAACACAAAAAATATTTTAAAATTAGGGCCAGAATAAGCTTTTGTTAGAAATTAACTAAATTAAATTGGAAGAGAAAGAAGGTTAGTGGTTTAGAGCCATTTTTGTTCATTAATTTAATATGTAATCATAGAAAATCTACAATACAGAGTGGTAAAAAAAAACTTGCTTGAGTATCACTTGGATTTGAGGGATTCAATGAGAAAAGACCATCACTGGAATTAAGGTATCATCTGTATCTATAGTCAGCCCGTGCACTGTAAGCAGCAGAAGCTAATGGTGGATGGCAGGTCTACTCATTCAAAAACTAGTTATTTGGGGCCAGTCCTTTTCTAACTTATCACACTGACAAGGGGGAAAAACACACATTTTGCTTTGTGACTTTGCATGGAGGGCAGTCTCAGAAATAAAGAATTAAAATTCAAGTGCTGAGATGGAGACACACTGGTTGCTGGAGAAGTAAGGGAAAGAATGGCTAACAGTGCTTGAGGATGGTGAGTTGGCAGGTTAAGGAGCAGCCAGATCTTTAAGCAGCTGGAAGCTGCAGGTGCCCGAGAGGAAACAATGAGCATGAGATAGAGAAGCAGCTGAGGACTTTGTTAGGGTTGTCTGTTGCCCGGTGATTAGTTCCTGATATGTGGGCATGTCGTTTACTCTAGGTTGATGGAACTTTCATGTCCTCTCTTACGGTGGTTCTAAGCTAAGCAGCTGGGCCTGGTAATGGGGAATCTTCAGAAGTGTGTTAAGAAAAAGAGTGATGGGATTATAATTCCCACTGGGTGGAGCCTAGAGAGACTTAACGTATTAAAAGATCAGAGAGAGAATTCAGGAGAGACTCTTAGAAGAGTTAGCACAAAGGATAATGAGGTCTAACACTGGCAGTGTCCAGTCTACTCAAAGAAGGACTTTAACTGAGAGGTATTTAACCATAATGGCAACTTTGCTTCTCAGTAAAATATCAATACCAACTTCATCAATAATGGCTTTACTTCATAATCATATAGCACATTATTCTTTCCTAAATGATACCCTGTATTATTCCATTTGATTCTTACATATCTTTGTGATAACTGGTACAGAAGATACCTATTATCATCGTCATTGAGTCCAAAGGATGAGTCTAAGGTCACATAATCTGTCATGGGTAGAACTATAGACCTCTTGATTGTTATGAGGATTTCAAATCTAACAACTCACATTTTGTTTATGTTCTAACAATCTGTACACTATGTATTATTCCACATTCTTTGTACTATTAAAAGCCTTAATGTTGTATTCCTGTACATCCTTCCCCAATTTCTCCAGAGCACATGTCTAAGGAAGACTTTGGCAATTCCAACTTTTGGTTTCAGTAGTAAAAGTTCAGAGATACGAAGATGCATTACAAAGGTCATGGACTGTACACTTAACTGGATTTTAAGTCAAGGTTTGAATTTGTCCTCATTGTAGCTGTAGCAACTTCTCCATAGGTGAAACTTTTATTTTATTTTCCTTTTGGCTGAATGGAGTTTCTCAAGACCCAATTTTAACTTGATCAGTATTTTAAGCACTCCCAGTCTGTATTAACTCAGAAATAGTGCAAGCCAACAAAGGGAAAAATAACGTTGCCCAAAGTAGTTCTGTTTGTGAGCAAAACCCAGAGCTGTGTGAAAAGAAGATTGAGATTGAGCCACAAATACTTGTTCAGAATTTAAATTGTCTTCCCTAAAACATCAGCTTAAATGCATTTGGACAAGTTAAATGGTTCTCCATTTTTTTTCTTCCTCAAGGAAGTTCATTTCTTTATGTAGTTATCATAAGGCACTGCACACTGAATTATGGCACTCTTCACTTTGCCAATTGTTGCTGTATATAATGATGCACCTGTTAGTCAAGAAATCCCCGAGAAAGAAACTGTTCAGCAAAGCAGACAGACGGAGGGCCTTCTGAATACTCTTTCTGCATTATGCAAGATTTTCTGGTTTATGGTCATTAAAGGCAGTGATAAAGCAGCTGTCGCTGAGAAGGATGTTGTCAAATATCAGTGCAAAGAATAGAGATGATTACCCAGTGCTATTTACCCATTACAGGGAGCTTTGTGCTAGTATTTCTCTTATTAATCCTTCTTTTGATAAGATTACCATTTGCCTGGCTAAATATTTGCTCCAGGCATCACCTTGATGTTCAAGGTCTAAAACAAGATAAATGTGCAATACGTGTCTATGCTACTATGGTTTTCTTTCATGGGGTTTCAGAAGGAAAGGCTGGAAAGAAATGCTGAAATCACAGGGTTGACTTTTCCATTTGAAAAAAATGGAATTGAGCTGCTTCTCATATAAGACTCTATTTCCTTTCTATTTACTCTACTTAACAAACTTAACTGGTTTTGAACTGGTTCACACGAGGTGGGAGAAGAAACTGAAAAAAAAAGAGAATATTGAAAAGATGTCCATCTTTTGTATTTTAGGAATGACACTAGCCTGGGATTTCAAAGATTATTTGCATTGTCTGATGTATGAGTATTGAAAGAGGGAAACAGAATCATATTGAGAGATGCATTGCCCAGCTGTGAGGCCTGCCCGGCCCTAGGGGACACCACGGGGACAGGGTGGTGTGCTCAATAAATAATGACTAAGGGCGATGATGATGGAACAAATATTTGAACACCTCTGAGGTGAGAGCCACACACAGAGGTAAATGTTTATTGATGCAAAAAAAAAAAAAAAAAGTCAAACCCAAAGAAAAGGTTTCAGAACCACAGAAAAGTGAATGGAGAACTGGAGAAAGAATATTATAGCCTCACAGAGTGGTCATCACCTCTAACAGATGCCAAGTAATGGATTTGATTAATCTCTTTTTGAGTTAAATGGAGTTTCGGTTTTGTCCTTAAGAACATTCATGAAATATGCTATATAATGAGATAATGCAAAAATGTCCTAGAGAGAAATTTGACCATGAGTAGGTCCAAATGATAAGAACAATTTGCCCTTTAAGATATAAAGGGTGTTCTATTGTCAACAGAGTCTAACTTCAAATTCATGCTTAGAGAAACATAGATTTTCATGCCAATTGAAAAGTAAGTTTTAGCAAGTAATTTAATAGGTAATATTTTTTATTTGTTAAAAATGTAGAACCCTAGAGACATCTTAAAAGGAAACTTGCTTGAATATTTATAGCATTTTAAAAGAAGGAACTGTCTGCAGTTTTGTGACAATTATTTAGTGCCTATTTATGAGTAAGACCGTCCCATTTCTCAAATGACTTAGTCTAAGTATATAATGGAGAGAGGAAGCCATATAAAACACCCATCTATTTCTAGTAGAGGATCTCTATAGAATATTTTAATTCTTTCAACATTTTTATGTTTCTGTTTCCTAGATAGTAAATGATGTCTTATGAAATTATGTTATTCTTTTGGTTAACATCTACCTGGTATAGATACTTCATAAATGTTCACATATGGACTAGATGAAGAATATGGGTAAAGAAAAGGGGAATTTCTTGGTGGAGCAGTAGTAAGTGCAAACGCAGGGCCAGAACCCTGCCTCTTGAGCATCATGGGAAATGCAAGAAGGAAAGAAGGGGCTTTGGAAGAAAATCTTGTCCTTCAAGGCTGGGCATGTCACAGTAAGGGGCTTGTATCTTGGAGGTCATTAGAAATTCAGTTCCACAGTGCCATTTTCTGCAATTCAGAGAAAAAAAAGAGAGATTGTAAGCATATGGCAAGCTTGTTTAGTGGTAAAACCTGATCTGATTCCATTGTTTCTTTAGGCTTTTAAGTTTATTGCATCTTCTATAAATTTTTCTAAGTTTTTTACTAAAAATGTTAATGTGTTTGATTACTAGTGTTGTACTAATCCCCAGATGGGGGTGTTATTAAAATACACTGTAGGTACCTTATTACATTTCTAAAATATGACAAATTTTGAGTTTCTAAACATATCCTAACTTTGAGGGTTTAAGAAAAGGGATTATAGGGGCACCTGGGTGGCTCAGTGGGTTAAGGCCTCTGCCTTCGGCTCAGGTCATGATCTCAGGGTCCTGAGATCGAGTCCCGCATCGGGCTCCCTACTCATCAGAGAGCCTGCTTCCTCCTCTCTCTCTGCCTGCCTCTCTGCCTACTTGTGATCTCTCTCTCTGTCAAATAAATAAATAAATAAAATCTTAAAAAAAAAAAAAGGAAAAGGGATTATAGACATAAGGAAGTTTACAAAGGGACCAAGACAGTAAGCAGACTTGCAGAATTAGCTGAGTGATTTGCTCTGGTCAAGCATCTCTTCAGTTGTGAACCCAAGGTTTAAATCCAAGTCTTTCTGACTTTAACTTTGTGATTCTTTTTTCTCTCCAAAGAATTATAGCAGCAAAAGAGAAAGAAGTCAACAAATTTTTGGTTATATGTTTAATATTTGCTAGGCATTGCTCTAATTAAATTTATTCATTTAATTCTTTATATAATCTTCTGATATAGTACTGTTTTTATCCTAATATTATAGATGAGGAAAAGTCCAGGGAAATTAAACAACTTGAACAGGACCACAAGGTTTGTAAGTCACAGAGCTAGAATAATGTGCCCAGGTAGTCTGTCTTCATGCCTGTGGTCATAAACACCATATACACTCTTTTTTTTTTTTTTTTTAGATTTTATTTTTTATTTATTTATTTGACAGAGAGAGAGATCACAAGTAGGCGGAGAGGCAGGCTGGGAGAGAGGAGGAAGCAGGCTCCCCGCTGGGCAGGGAGCCCCATGCGGGCCTCGATCCCAGGACCCTGGGATCATGACCTGAGTGGAAGGCAGAGGCTTTAACCCACTGAGCCACCCAGGCGCCCCATATACACTCTTAAGATAAGAATACGTCTAGGATACCTGAGTATGAAACAAGGTAATATTAAGCTCTTTGAAACAAATACATGAAAAGGAGGAAACAGAGAAGACAATATATGATAACAATAGGACAAGGAATGGGCAGAAATTCTTGTTTAATCACAGGTCTGGTGAGATCTCAACTAAATCCCTAAAAAATAAAGGTTTAGGGGTTAAAGCCCAGCGAAAGCTGTCTGGATTGAGACATATAGCTTTGAAAAGTTTGAAGTTATCTGTTTTGCATAATTGGTTCATACTTTATCAAGAGAATGAATTACTTATTCTCATTTTCCTTGCTTCCAAAAGCTCATATTAAAAGTTTCAATGATATATTATTCTGAAAGTACTTTGGTGAACCATCAAACACTGCATAAATAGAGATAACTATACTGAGGTGTTCATGGGAATGTATATTTTAGTCTAGATTCTCCAGAAAGCAGAGCCTGAGGCAAGTATTATATTCTACTGCTTAACTAGGGAGCATAATCTTAGGGAGCTAGAGTGAGAGACATAGGGAGTGAGGCAAGGAAGGAGGGGAAATTAGAAGATGTGGCTGATTGCTGGATTTTGAGGACCATTGTCTAAAAAGTTGCTTCTCAGTTTAGTGGAATAGGTGTGAGAAGACATAATCCCCTGTTCCCATCTTCCACTGGTCAAAGTTTCATCCCACTGGACATAGTCTTCAACACTTTTAGGTTGAGATGGTGTAGGTATCAACAAGGTCTTGTTTATTGATACTTACGCTTGGGCATCAGTAGGGACGTTAGGAGGGTGGGGGTTATTTATGCAGCCTGAGCAGGAGGTGATGTGAGGTCACAGTGTACTTTCCTGACAATGTTCCAGGGTACCCAAAAGCAGCTGGAACTACAAATGGGCAAGAGGGACAAAATATGAAGGGGTTGATGCATAAGAAGAGTCTGATACAGGACGCCTGGGTGGCTCAGTGGTTTGGGGCCTCTGCCTTCGGCTCAGGTCATGATCTCAGGGTCCTGGGATTGAGGCCCGCTGAGCAGGGAGCCTGCTTCCTCCTCTCTCTTCCTGCCTCTCTGCCTACTTGTAATCTCTCTATCAAATAAATAAAATCTTTAAAGAAAAAAAAAAGAGTCTGATACATGGTCTAATTGGTTACCATTACATTTTATGTGACGCATTCCNAGAAAAAAAAAGAGTCTGATACATGGTCTAATTGGTTACCATTACATTTTATGTGACGCATTCCAGACTATGACCTACAGAATTACACATTATTAATTGTTAGGTTATGTGTCAGTGTAGTAGAAGAGGTATTTTGAGACAGGAGAATATTACCCATTCTCTTTCAAACAAGTATCTTTTTATTTAATATGATTGTTAACTTTAGGTAAAATTATTTTTTTCTCCTAAAGTAACATGAACTAATAAAACTCTATTTTATAAATTCTATAAATAAATTATCTTCAAAAATGGGTCTCATTAGATAATCTTTTATTTTTTCTATTCCTTTTTTCTTATACTTTGTCCATTTCCTTATAATTTATGAAGTGACTATAATAAACAAAGAAAAATGTATTTTGAAAAGTAAAAAACCTGAATGGCTACTAATTGGTACCTTTATATTTTAGTGCTCTGGCATATCAGATGACATCTTCTAACAGGGGATATTTATTTCCCCTGGATTTTAATTTCTTATACTATGATTTGGCTATTTGTCACCCCACCAAGGGCAGGGGAATTGAAGAATGAGGGTCATTTGAGTGCCTGAAAATAAATCTTTAAAATATACTTTCTTTTTCTTCCAACAGAAATCAAGAAGTATGATGAGCTCTAAAATGTCACATAGTGCATTTACCATGTTGGGAAGCCTTCATGGGCTTACGTTGCTTAGCTTCCCTCAGCAGTACTAGTAAATAGAACCGATTCATCTAGGTAGAATGGACAGAAGCTCATATGGGAAACCAGATTATACTTGCAAAGGCCCACACGACATGCTTGTTACTAGAAAGAACCAACTAAATTGAATTCCAACTTCCCCTATCTCAAAGCTCTTCATCTTGGATAGGCTACTTAATTCTCATGAACCTCTATTACTAAATTATTATTTTTATCATGTATGTACTTTGTAGAGTTGTAGAAAAAATGAATATGGTCATGCATTTAAAGTTCTTCATGGGCCCCAAAAATGGTTGTTAGCACAAAGTTGCTACAACCACAGATTTATTTAGATACTTCAAAAGCAAACCCCACAACTTGTATCTTTAGCAGTTTTCAAGATTTTGATGTAATACCTTCCTTCTGTCAAAAATAAGAAAAGCAACACTATTGCAAAATAGGCAATTATCAGCTCACAACCTTGGGAAAGGCTTTTAATTTAACGTTTCCCACTTGAACTGAGTCATGTGTAACATGATGAAAAAGCAAGTAAAATAATCCATGTCCTGTTTGGACAATAGAAGTTACCCTATGTCCCAGCTTCTAGCCTCCTGAAAAATACTCTAAAACATATAATTAAGAGTCTGAAGTTTATAGAACATACATGTGAAATCAAAGAAATCCCAAACTCTTCAAAGTAAACCTTTGCCTCACCCCCGACTGTCTATTTGTTCCTTCTTTGTCAATGAATGTCAATGAATGTCAATGAATGTCAATGAATGTGTTTACTCTGGATGAGAGTTATATGAGAATATCACGTTATTACTGTGCAACAGGGCCCATCCCTCCTCCCTCATTCTCCTCAAGCATATTCTGAAAACCACTCAATAGATTTCCATTGTGCCTAGGATGAAATCTGAACCTCTTCACCTGGATTCCAAAGCTGTCCACTTTGTCAGACTCTAGTTATTCGAAGAAGGCTTGATACCTAGGAGGTGTTTATTCTATAAATATTTTGTGCCTGACTCATCGCCTTTTTCTCATTAATACCCAGTTCTATACACTCCAGCCACATCAAATTCCTTTGTAAAACTAAACTTCCAAAATAGGCTCATGAGTCCAGGTCATAGGGTATGCTGGGAGCCCTGCCTCCTCCTTTCTCCATTCCTCATCTCACCTTTGCCTCTCACACTCCTCAGGACTTGGTTCAGACATGATTTCAAAGGCGTGTTCTTTGATTCCTAGTCTAGATTTTTTTTTGATTCCTAGTCTAGATTAAGTGGTCCTTCTATACACTGCATATAGAATCCCTGCCCCATTCTCACTATTGTATTTTATGTCAGTTACTGGTTTATCCTCTGACTTTCTGCTCGGCAGCAAAATCCTTGCACACAGATCGGTAAACTATATCCTTTTATTTTCTGTATTTTGATGCTTTGATTTCTGGGCCTTGAGGATACTGGCTGGTCTGTTCCTCTGGGGCTTAGCCAGTTCTTGAAGATAGTAAAGAACTTGCCTATCAGTAAGTCTTTCATATGCAAACCCAACAAAGCTGAGCCAATACTCCCAGTCACCTCCTCTACCTGTCTCTCATAGTTAGAGCCACTATTCCCTTGCCCTCATCACCCCAGAGCCAGCTACCTGACAATTCGGGATAGCTCTGGTGACCCATAACACACTGAAAAGGTTTTTTTTTTTTTTTTTTCACTAGCTAATCCTAAATCTACTTAATGTTGCCTCACCTATTCCAGTTTCTTCCCTTAAAAGCCATAATAAAGGCTCTTGAGCATATTTTCTTTCCACCCCTTCTGCCTCCCAACTGACCCCAACGTCTCTCCAGGCAGGCCTGCAGGGCACAGTATGCCCCTTCCCTTGGGAAACTGTGAATATCCCAACTATCTTTTCAAAGGCAATTGTCTCCTGATCTGTCGGCCTTTTCATACCTACATAACAACAAAACATATTTTAACACAATAGAGACTGAATCTCCTATTTATTTTGGATTTCCAGCCCCTACTCTGGTGGTACATGCCACACATGTATTTCATATATATATGAAATGTGAATCTCGATGCTGATTTAGTACTATGTTTATTACTGGAATCTGCTTCCCTCTGCTTCATTTCTATTAGTTATTAAAAAACAATGTGGGGGGATATCTTGTTTGACAGTAAAGTTTATGCATTTCTTCTATAGTTTTCCAACATTGTATTTTGCTTGTATTAAAACTTATTCCCTTGTCAAAAACTTATTCGCTAATAAAAAACTTATTTTTCTACTTAGTTTGATTGCTCGTAAGAGCTCCATCCTTTGACAAAACATGTGGTTCTGAATAAAATGTATTTCGTGCTGACACATCTTTCTAAATACTGTTCATTATGATTGTACCTAAATATAACTAAATATAATTTCAACTGTCTTGGGCTCTGACATAGTTATGGGTGATTTACATGTAAAAATATTTTAAGAGATGAAAAGAAGCAAGGACACTCTGTTTTGGACTTTTGGGTTGGCAACACTCACATCTCTGCTGGTCACACCTGCCAAATGTTGGCTTCTCTTTTCTTCCAACTGTTTTCCTTCTGAAGAGTGACTTTGAGACAGGAGACATCACTTCCCACTTCTGGACTCAAGAAGTGCCTGTGTTTGCATATCAAGTAGTTTGCTTTTTCCTGAAGCATCCCAATGCTGTGTTTTGGCCTCAGTGTGTTTTCTCGAGGTAGTTGCAGTATTCATCGTCAGACCTGCTCTCTCAGGTACCAAAAAGCAGGTCTCTTTTTTCCTGAGGAGGGTTGACATGGGTGAGGAAGAGGATTTAGGTTGCTTTGGAAAGCAAAATGAACTCCTAAGATCATACTGTAGGCAAAAATGAACTTTATGGCTTGTGCCCAACAAAATGAACCTTATTTCTACAGGGCCAGACATAGAACAAAGGTAAGTGTTGGGTAAGGCAGCTAGAAGTAAGGATAAGACATTCATAGTGAATCTGCTTTTCTCTTGCTTATTTTTTGAGCCCAAACATTGTCAATGACCTAATTTTTCCCAAAGTTAAAGATTAAACTTCAGTTACAGATTAAGATACTATTTTCTGTGTTCCTTAAAAGGGTTGATTCTCCTTGACCGTCTCCATTTTCAATATACCTCTCATTTTCCCATTCTTCTGACTTCTTCTTGGACTCTTTCTGCTTGTCAACAGATATAAAGGAATTACCCTAAAAAAATATATATATTAGGATTAATTAATCTAGAACTTAACCAAAATGCCCACTGGAGTCAACGAAAGTGCATTATTGCACTGTGTCCAACCAGTTCACCATGTGGAGAGAAAGCAGGAAAATTAGCCAAGAAAAAAGTTCAAAATAGGAAAAAAAGAAAAGTCTTGCTGAAGAGATGGAATGCCCTGAGATACTGAACTTTAGAGGCAGAGTTTTTTTTTTGTTTCGCTTTGTTTTTAAGAGAGCCAGACTGTGTGAGCAAGGTGGGGAGGGGCAGAAGGAGAGGGAGAGAGAAAATATTAAGCAGGCTCCACACCCAAGCATGGTACCCAATCTCATCACCCTGAGTTCATGACCTGAGCCAAAATCAAGAGTAGCATGCTTAAGTAACTGAGCCACCCAGGTGCCCCTAGTGGCAGGTTTTTTTTTTTTTTTTTTTTTTTAA
>LNAC01000055.1:442839-456241 GCA_002007465.1 Ailurus styani
TTTTTTTTTTTTTTTTTTTTTAACAACATGAATCCAGCTTCAATTATGGGTCAATGTTGAGTTGTTTGGGACATATGTCTATCTTTTATTCAGTTAGTTGTTGTTAATGGTAGGAAAAGGAAGAGAATTGAATCCGTAAGATCAAGTGTAAACTACATACCAGAAGCTTGAAAACAACCAAATTTGAAAGATATCTGGTTAAGAATGAGCCTTGTACCCAAGACAGGTTCATTAATCTGGACTGTCCTGTTTCCTCCTCACCTGCTTCAGGGAGACTCACATTGTCTGGACTTTGCTCTACTGGCTGAAAAGTGTTTATTTTCAGGCCTGGCTTGTGACAGATTGTTAAATGATAATAACATTCATTTTCTTCCTTTTACTTTTTTCCCCCCACCTTGCTGGTAACCTCAGTTTTTTTTTAAAGGGACAGTGAGCCCAGCCCAAAGAATACATTTTGCAGATTTTCTTCCAATAGTTTTGTCCATGTGATTAAGCCCTGGTCAGTGAGATCTAAATGGAAGCCTCTTCGTCTTTCTTGGAAGACCACCAGACCTAGGATACTCTTTTATGCTTTCTACCTTCCTTTTTCCTGCTGACTAGATTGCAGATGTAATGGCTGGTGTCTCTGCAGCCATTGTGGACTATCAGGTAATCTGGATAGCAGAAAGCATGGGTGTAGAAGTGGAAAACAGTAAGAATCCTAAGCCCTTGAGGAACTATGTGGAGCCACCAAAACAGCCTTGAACTTCTGCTCTCAGAATGCTCTAACCTAAGAGACAAAAGTCTTACCTGTTTAAAGTGTTGTAAAAAAAAAGGTCTCTGTTGCTATAAGCTAGAAGCAGTATCTAACCAATATGAACCCTGGCTTCTAATGTCTTTGTCTTTGTAGCCTAGTAGTGTACATTTACTTCAAAAACAGCCTTAAAGCAAAAGCTCCCTTCTCCTTACTCTCATCCATTGACTCTGCATTTCACATTCCAGATTTTTTTTTTTCCTGGAAATAGCCATGGTTTCTCTTCAAGTGCAGAGTTTCTTTTTTTTTTCTTCAAATGTTTCTTAAATTCTAGTTAGTTAGCATATAGTGTACATTGATAAAGTACATAGTTTCTACAGTTAGAAAGATTATGGGATCAAATTTTTTACTAGTCATGTCACCTGAGATGATTTGATTAATCTCTCCATGTCTCTTATCTGTAAAGTGTGGATCACAATAAGAAGGAACAAAAGGGAGAAAGTGTGTAAAGCACTTGGAACACCTTGCACAGAGTAAGTCTCAATAAATTATATTATCGGGTGCCTGTTTGGCTCAGTGGGTTAAAGCCTCTGCCTCTCGGCTCAGGTCATGATCTCATGGTCCTGGGATCGAGGCCCGCACTGGGCTCTCTGCTCAGCGGGGAGCCTGCTTCCTCCTCTCTCTGCCTGCCTCTCTGCCTATTTGTAATCTCTCTCTGTCAAATAAATAAATAAAATCTTAAAAAAAAAATAAATTATATTATCAAGTTGTTGATAGGGTTGGTAACATTACATAGAGAAACTTGAGGATTAGCCAGAAGAGTTTTATTTAATCCCACAGGGAATGACCTGCCTCCAACCTCTTCTCTGAAGTAATACAAACAGGATACGTAATTGGTAACTTTTGCAGTGTTTGGCAATGCCTGCCATGCCCTCCTTAGAATCTTTGCCTTCTCCCTTGTGTGGCAGTATTTTCAAATGCTCTTCAAACAACTTTCTTTAATCATGCTTAACACTCTAATTGAGCTGACGGTTTGAAAGGATGAAACAAACCCAGAAAAAACAAAACAAAAATATAAAAAACAATAATTTTTAAGAGCAACCATGAGAAGCAATGAGAAATACAGTCCTTAAAGGCACATGCTTTGAATTCAGAGGGACCTTGGTTTGATTTTGAGTTTTTCATTCACTAGCTGCGAAGGAATTATGCCACGTAAACGTTCCAAGTCCCAGTTCTTCACCTATACGGTGTGAGCCACATAGTTGTGCTTGGAGAGTGGTGATGAAACTTGATTGAGCTAATGCTTATAGAACTCCAAGAGAATCCCTAGCACTTCAACATGCTCAGTGAATGAGGACTATTATTATTATGAGTACTGGTGATAATAATGCTAATAAAAAATAAATAATCATGCTTTAGTGGAGCCCAATAGTTTAGTGATCCAGCTAAGATTGTCCGTGAAACAATGATTCATGGGTATAAAAGTGTTAAGAAATGGAACAAGTAGGGCGCCTGGGTGGCTCAGTGGGTTAAAGCCTCTGCTTTCGGCTCAGGTCATGATCTCAGGGTCCTGGGATCGAGGCCCGCATCGGGCTCCCTGCTCAGCGGGGAGCCTGCTTCCCCCTCTCTCTCTGTCTGCCTCTCTGCCTCCTTGTGATCTCTCTCCCTCTGTGAAATAAATAAATAAAATCTTAAAAAAAAAAAAAGAAATGGAACAAGTAAAATTTGAACATTTTCTTACAAACATATCTTTTGGAAAGTTAGAGAAGTAGAAATCAAGCTCAAGTTAGAACCTAAAAATCATCAACATTTCTTTATTTTGTCTTTCCTACATGCACCTTTTCAGATTGATTTATATAAGGTTGGGAGAGAAATGGTTTTGAAAAACTTTTAAAAAGCAACAAACAGAAGAGATCAATAGACTTGGAGAGATCAAGGATGATTAAAAGGGTATAGAAATGTAGTTGAAATGATATGAACCTGAATTATTGAGAAGAAAAGAGAACATTATGGTTTCGTTTGACTTATTAACATGAAATGAAGGTAGAGGAAGGGGCTCAGCTGCACACCACAGCCTCCAGCGGATCTAACAAAAACCTTGACTCTCTGAAAAAGGATGAATAAATCAAATAGATACAGGTGGTCTTGGATGACTTTGAAGTCAAATAACCAACACTCCAAAGGAAAGGTACAAAAAGGACTTCTCAAAATACTTCTTAAAACCTGCTAAAGAAACATTTAAATGAGTACATCCTGAGTATTGTATCCAAAGAAATTTTCAGAAAGGAAGGCTTCTATTTGCAAAACTGCTGGGCATTTTGGATTCCCATGTCATACAGCAACTTGGAGGAGGGAAGGATCTGGTGACGCCTGGAGAAGAGAACCCCAGTTTGAACATTCAGGATGGTGGGGTCTAAGAGATGCTGGCCAGGGAGATACGGCCTCTGCTCAAGCCACCCCAGGTCCTTGCGCACTAGCAACAAATGCAGCTAAGACTGGCAACCATCTTGGCAGAGTTTGGCAGAAGGGTTTGTTTGTTTCGTTTTGTTTTTGTTGGGGCAAGAATGTTTCATTGGTAGCATCATGTCCTTCTATTTGGAGACATCCCTTGTCTGGTGGTTTCTTCTTTTGTTATGTAAAAGATTCCCTGATACTCAGTGCCTAAATTCAGTAGTCTATTAACGAATATAATTCTTTCTTTTTTATATATATTAATTGGAACATTTCTATAGAAAGACACGTCCTCTCATTAACTATGGAATATACTGTGGTTCTTTTCAAATAGAATAGGCAAGATAAATGCTTGTTACTTTAAATTTGCTACTTTACAAAATAAGGTGTTTTTTTTTTCTCCTATCATTATACCTTTGGCCCATTTTTCTATTGGCTTACTGTCTTTCTTCTTAATTTTTAGGAACTTTTTATATATTAAGGTATCATCCCTTTGATGTAAGTTGCAAATAGTATTTACTTATTTTGTCACTTATCTTGCATCATGTATTTTAAACAGTATATTTATAAAGGACCCATTTATTTTTCTTTATTTCTTCTGGAATTGGAGTCATAGTTAGAAAACTTTCCCTCTGCCCAGGGTATAAAGAAATTCACTCACATTTTATTTTATTGTTTGCATGGCTTTTGTTTTCTTCTTTCTCAATTTAAATCTCTTTGGCATTTGGAATTTATTTGGATATACTGTATAACGGTGTATCAAATTTTTGCCTACTTAAATAACAATGTTTCAAGCACATTTATTTTAAAAGGCTATGTGGGGGTGCCTGGGTGGCTCAGTGGGTTAAAGCCTCTGCCTTCAGCTCAGGTCATGATCTCAGGGTCCTGGGATGGAGCCCCACATCGGGCTGCCTGCTCGGCGGGGAGCCTGCTTCCTCCTCTCTCTGCCTGCCTCTCTGCCTACTTGTGATCTCTCTCTCTCTCTGTCAAATAAATAAATAAAATCTTTAAAAAAAAAGGCTATGTTATGGCACTTTACAANATGTGATGGCACTTTACAAAGTCTCAGCAATATTTTACTAATTCATAAATGGATGAACTGTATCATCCCTATATATGCTACCTCAAATTCTCTTTTTATCCTGCTNCTATGTTATGGCACTTTACAAAGTCTCAGCAATATTTTACTAATTACATAAATGGATGAACTGTATCATCCCTATATATGCTACCTCAAATTCTCTTTTTATCCTGCTTAAATTGAATTCATATAAATGAAAGATAAATTGGACAAATCAGTTGGAAGAGTGTTATCTTGAACCATTAATTAAACAAGTTTTCTCTAAAAAAGACTTAAAAAAATTAAATACGAGGAAACCTCTCACTGTACTGTCTTATTTCCTTTTCATAACATCTCTGTAATTGTTGTTCCTATTTGCTTCACTTCACATATACGAAGAATCCGAATCTCATTGAAACTTCCCCAATGTCACCTGCTTTAGAATGGGGCCATTTGAGCTCTAATTCTGGTACCTTGGCATTTGTTGGGGCAGTGTTTATTTATTCACCATTTTTTGATCTAACATCAATAAGAAACATTGTTCGAAGGATTCTGTCCTGATTTTGGATGTCATTTTCATGAGAAAATAAAGAAGAGACGGAAACAAGTTTAGCGCTGGACGTTTTGAGTGTGAGGTGCTTGTGGAGTATCCATGCAAAGAAAACCACCAGGGTCTAGCACAAGGCTTGTGGAGCAAACTCTCTCTGCATGGTCTACTCCCCCGAATTGCCATCATGCTGCATTTACAGCTCTTAAAATTGTCCTTAGATAATGAACATTAGGTGCATAGTGGTATCTAAATGTATACACTACTCCAAAAAAGTGAGCTTCAGTATTGTCCGTATTATATGCTTCTACAGCCTAGACGCCCACCAATTGGCAAAAGTTGTCAGTGCTTATGGGAAAGGAGGAAGGAGGGAGTCACCAATGAAAGGAAATAGTAACATTTCAGATTTAAGTTATTTTTGAGTTAATAGAATAATTTGGTTGAATATATAACCAGTTTAAAGATCACATTTTTGGGACACCTGGGTGGCTCAGTTGGTTAAGCTTCTGCCTCTGGCTCAGGTCATGATCCCAGAGAACTGGGATCAAGTCCTGCATCAGGGTCCTTGCTCAGCAGGGAGCCTGCTTCTCCCTCTGCCTGCCACTCACCCTGCTTGTGTTCTGTCTCTCTTTCTCCCTCTGACAAATAAATAAAATCTTAAAAAAAAATGAAGATCATATTTTATATTATGGTTTCTTATTAAGGTTTCTTTAGACTTATATTTGTGTGCAGAAAGAAATTTCCATTCCTCATTCCATGGACAGTAAGGGGTATCCCCTACTTTACATGCATTCCTTGGATCTTATATGCATTTATATGCATTCTTCTGGTCTCTAGTATCTTGAACTTGTTCAGGCTTGATTTCTAGTTGTTCTTCACTTTGCCCAGTCAGGTGTTATTGGTAAAATATTATCATTTGAAGTATCCCATTGGGCACTGATGAAGTCTTTGTCTCCCACCCCATTTTTTCACTTTGGGATGTTCCTAGATCCTGCAGTCACGACTAACATCTATTCAGGTTCCCGGTTCTCTTAGGCTCTCTGTGGAGGGCTGCTTTCTCTGAACCACTGGGGAGTATCCATGATTCTGGGAGTCCTCCCTCTGGGCCACCCATGTGTTTTTCTTCTTCGATCAGTTCAATCTCTTACAAAACGATGTTGCAAACTTCCCAGAGATATAACTGGGAAACACCACCCATCATTTGGACTCCCTTTCAACTTAACTGAGATTTTTAATCTTCCCGAAGTTCCCCCCACTTCCTCACCCACCATAAACACACACACCATCTTCCAACCACATTCAGTCTAGAGCAAGGCCCAAAGAGATGAGGGACTGTAGCCCAGAAAACCCTCTATAACATCTTGAAATTATTACTTTTCTTCAAGACTCTGGCCTCCACCCCCACCAGCAAGGCTTCTACTTTCCCTTCCTGAACAGTGAGAACCGTTGCTTTGCAGCTTTCTTCCTTCTTCACTGGCTGGCTTTGTTTTGAGAAATATAGTCCCTCCCTTCCTCATGTTACAAACTTATTACTAAACTCACGGTTTCATAACAGTGGTACTAATGCCTGCATGAAATCAAACAAAGACAAAAGAAAGTGATAGATAGATAATAGGTAGACAGGAGATATACAATAGATATTCGGTGAATATGGATAGATCACAAGAGAAAAAATAGATCACTATATATTTTATTTTGTTTTATTTTATTTTTAAGATTTTATGTATTTATTTGACACAGAGAGAGAAAGCACAAGCAAGGGGTGTGGGAGAGGGAGAAGCAGACTCCCCATGGAGCAGGGAGCCTGACTCGGGTCTTGATCCTAGAACCCTGGGATCATGACCTGAGCTGAAGTTCAGCCAACTGAGCCACCCAGGTGCCCCAGATCACCAAGTATTTTAAAGAAAATTATTCCCATTACATATACTTGAAGTCCTCAAATATTTAGAATAAGGTCAGAAAAATATCCAAAAACAAACCTAAAGGTCAGGAGGAAAAGAGGGAGTAATAAAGTAGACAAATAATTGGGGATGAGAGAAGTAAGAGAGAAACCAGAAAACAATGGTGTCCTAGACCGTGAGGAATGAAATATTTGGAGAAGAGGGGAATGACAAATACTATTAAATACTAAGGATTAGCTCAGTTGACATTTTCTGCTTGCATAGGGAAGTGAAGTGGCTTAAATGTGTCTGTTTCCTGGGATATCTGGGTTTGGAAGCCTAATTAAGAGATTATCTGACAATACCATACTACTGTACATGTGAAAAAAAATCCCAACCAGACCTCAGGAGATAAGGTTTTAGTTCAAGTCTTTTAAACCACTAGTTGGGTGGATTTGGAAAGCTCCCTATCCTCTTGGTCCAAAGAGGGAATTGGTTCAATTCTCTTTCAACTTGTTATTGGTTCTGAAAACCTGCAAATTTAAAGTGGCACATTTCTCAGGGCTCCTGGAAAAAAATGCCATTGGTCCAGTACCAGATTGTTTGCTCATCCTTTACTTCTTTATTTCCTAAATTAAGGATACGTCTATTTCTAGTAAAAATAAAATGACAAAAGTATTTATAGAATGCTAACTATGTGCTTGGAAGCATGTTAGTTGTTTTATAAAGTTAAATCCATTTGTAAGCCTGTGAGTCCTGATATTTTTAAATACAGATTTAAGTTAAGAACAAGAAAATTAATTAAAAACTCATTGTAACAAAGTTCTCATGTGTATACTCAGGCATACGTCAGGTCCAAACATACGAAGGTAATGTTTTCTAACTTTTTCACATTTATGTTCTTCCTTTTGGATTTTTTTTATCCATCTATCACCATCAATATGATGGTTTTGTCATTTTTTAAAATTTAATTTTATTTTTTTAAAAGATTTTATTTATTTATTTGACAGAGAGAGATTACAAGTAGGCAGAGAGGCAGGCAGAGAGACAGGGAGAGGAGGAAGCAGGCTCCCTCCTGAGCAGAGAGCCCGATGCGGGCCTCGATCCCAGGACCCTGAGATCATGACCTGAGCCCAAGGCAGAGGATTTAACTCACTGAGCCACCCAGGTGCCCTTGTCATTTTTTTTTTAAATTTAACCTGGTGAGGTTTTGTATTCAAATAAATTCATTTTGAAAGGAAACTTTTCTTCATGATATTAAATATATACCCATTCTACTTTCCATAAGTGCAACAGAGCTGTAATAGGTGAAATACTATATAAACATACAAAATATACTAGAAATATCATGAAAATAAAGCAATGTAAATAAATTCTAGCTAGATTGTATTCACCTGTTCTCTTTTTGCTTACAAAGGGAGTTGAGGGCTGAGCTCAGTTTTGGTGAGAATCCTGCTAAGCCAGTTTAGAGATGATTCCTCTGACCTTGACAGCCAGTCAAGTTTGTCTTTCCTCACATTAACCAAGTTCCTCTTAGAGATTTTCCACCCTCTCCTTCACCTTGCCATTGGCTACAAATCCCCAGCTATCTCGGCTATATTCCAATGTGAGTTCAATCTTTTTCCTCTATTGCAATAATCTTGAATAAAATTGTTCTTGTCTGACTTAAAAAAAAAAAGGTAAGTGTTGGAGAAGTGTTTTAGAGTAGCACCAGCGAGACTTTCTTCCTAATATAGTGGGAAAAATTATGAAGGGAGAATGTACTATGTTCCATGTTACCTTATGCCTCATCACGGACCACAATGTATTACCTTTACTAACAGTGAGACATATCCCATATGTGTTGGGCTCAGTTTATAAACCACCCCATGTCTACTCTGGTGGTGGTGAAATCCCGGCCCATCCTCATTTGTCTTCAGCGACCAGCAATGGCAGAAACCTCCTCTGAGGCTGAAGGCTGAATGAGCTGGAACTGCGGTAGCTCTGCTTCCCCAGTGCCTGCCAAGAGGGAGCCTGTTACACTGCTGAGTACTCTGACAATTAACACCCCATTGGGAAGACTTTGAATGTTGAGAGGCAGCTGACAAATAAAGAGGGAGGAAGAGAGAGGGGGAGAGAGGGAGGGGGAGGAAGAAAGCAAAGGAAGAAGAGAAAAGAATCGCTAAAGAAATGTTGAAAAAGAAAAACAAAGCTGGGGGCATCATCTTGCCTGATTTCAGCTTTACTACAAAGCTGTGATCACCAAGACAGCATGGTACTGGCACAAAAACAGACACATAGACCAATGGAACAGAGTGGAGAGTCCAGACATGGACCCTCAACTCTATGGTCAAATAATCTTCGACAAAGCAGGAAAAAATATCTAGTGGAAAAAAGACAGCCTCTTCAATAAATGGTGCTGGGAAAATTGTACAGCTATGTATAGAAGAATGAAACTCGACCATTCTCTCACACCATATACAAAGATAAACTAGAAATGGATGAAAGACCTCAAAGTGAGGCAGGAATCTATCAAAATCCTAGAGGGGAACATAGGCAGTAACTTCTTTGACATTGGCCACAGCAACTTCTTTTAAGACACATCTCCAAAGGCAAAGGAAACAAAAGCAAAAACGAACTTTTGGGACTTCATCAAGATAAAAAGTTTCTGCACAGTAAAGGAAACAGTCAACAAAACAGAGAGGCAACCCATGGAATGGGAGAAGATATTCATAAATGACACTACAGACAAAGGACTGATATCCAAGATCTATAAAGACATTCTTAAGCTCAATGCCAATAAAACAGATAATCATGTCAAAAATGGGACTTCTCCAAAAAACAGAAACTTCTCCAAAGAAGACAAATGGCCAACAGACACATGAAAAAATGTTCATCATCACTAGCCATCAGGGAAACTCAAATAAAAACCACATTGAGATACCACCTTACACCAGTTAGAATGGCCAAATTTAACAGGACAGGAAACAACAAGTGTTGGAGAGGATGTGGGGAAAGGGGAAGCCTCTTTCACTGTTGGTAGGAATGCAAGGTGGTGCAGTCACTTTGGAAAACNCAAGTGTTGGAGAGGATGTGGGGAAAGGGGAAGCCTCTTTCACTGTTGGTAGGAATGCAAGGTGGTGCAGTCACTTTGGAAAACAGTGTGGACATTCCTCAAAAAATTAAAAATAGAGCTACCCTATGACCCTGCAATTGAACCACTGAGTATTTACCCCAAAGATACAGATGTAGTAAAAAGAAGGGCCACACATACCCCAATGTTCATAGCAGCAATGTCCACAATTGCCAAACTGTGGAAAGAGCTGAGATGCCCTTCAACAGATGAATGGATAAAGAAGATGTGGTCCATATATACAATGGAATATTACTCAGCCATCTGAAAGGATGAATACCCAGTTTTTGTATCAACATGGACGGGTCTGGAGGAGATTATGCTGAGTGCAATAAGTCAAGCAGAGAAAGTCAATTATCATATGGTTTCACTTACTTGTGGAACATAAGGAATAAAATGAAGGACTCTAGGGGAAGGGAAGGAAAAGTGAATTGGGGTTAATCAGTAGGGGAGATGAACCATGAGAGACTGTGGACTCTGAGAAAAAAACTGAGGGTTATGGAGGGGAGGGGGAGAGGGGATGGGTGAGCCTGGTGGTGGGTATTGAGGAGGGCACGTATTGCATGAAGCACTGGGTGTGGTGCATAAACAATGAATCTCAGAACACTGAAAAAATNTCTTGGATCACTGAAAAAATAAAAAAATTTAAAAAAAAAGAAAAGTCATCAAGTATACAGAGGAAATTCTGAGGTGCCTCTCTGAAGTCATCTTACAGAACCAAAAAACTAGTTGTATTTATTTTCTATTGGAAGGCTGGGCCAATTTGATAATGTACCACCTGTACTTGCTTTTCCTCTTTCCTGATCTCACCTTACTCTCCTTTCTCCCCACTCTGGCCACCTTGGGTTTGCAGATCTCAATAAAGGGTTTCCTCATAGCTTTATCTCAGCTCTCTTTTTCTAGATTATTTTCCACACTTAGGGGTCCAAAGAGACATCCCATAATTCCAGGAAAATTAATGTACAACTTGTGTTATAAGGATTTCACAAGTCAATATCACTTGGTCAATATAATGAAGAGGAAAATAGTGTGATTTCCACTGAAGGTCATTTATGATCACTTCATGCTCCCAATTCTCTATATCCACAGTGAGTGCTAGAAGAGGAAAGAATCTCTCTATCTTTACACCCTGCCCAAAGGTTGGCACAGTCCCTGGTGCACAGTGACCCAAATGTTTTGAATACAAACATTCACTGAATGAACAAACTCTCAGAGCACCATTAACTTGCAGGAGTGGATCACTCCATTTACTTGTGCTCAGTGTTGATGTGTTCTCTTTACCATGGTGTTGTCTCCAGGAGCCCAATTCTAGACTACCAGGATGGGTCACCCATAATTTCCCAGCAGATCTTATCCCACCCTCCTTTACTTTTTTCAGTTGACTTGTTCTTGGAGTTGGAGGGTGAGGTCAGAGAGATCTACCCATCTACATTTCTCTCTAAGAAGCATCGATCTTTTCCTCTTAATCTGAATACTGGTCAACTACCTCCTTTTAAATTTCTGCAAGAAGATTTGGTTCAAGAATCACATTTGCCTTCTCTACATCTCTAACTTCAATATTGAGTCTATTGTTGGACACCAGCCTTACACAGCATTTTTATTATATTTCAAATGCAAAGCCAAGTTTTCAGATGATTTATAATGCTATTTGTTTGACAAGGTAATAGAATTCCAAATGCTTAGATAATTTAAGCAATTTGCAGAAACTGTGGCCAGAATTTATATCTTTGTATAGAAATAGAAATTGCAGGCGTTATAAACCATTATGAAGCTCTGCCAGATTACTTTTTTCTAAAAATATTGTTTGTCTAAGGCATAGTCCCAAATGATTTTCCTCCTTATAACAGACAAAATTCTTTCCAAAAATATATTATGGAGACCTTATAATATGCTAGGACTTATTTTGTTAGAAGCCAGGAATACAAAGGTAGATGAGTCCATCCCTGCCCTCATGCAGCTTTTATTCTAGTTAGGGAAATAGACTGAAATGGACACATTTGATGTAATGAAACAAGCTTCCTGTCATCAGTTGGGACTGGGTGTTGTGGGAGTGCAGGAATAGAAAAGTAAATCAGGGGCTCCTGGGTGGCTCAGTGGGTTAAATCCTCTGCCTTCGGCTCAGGTCATGATCTCAGGGTCCTGAGATCGAGCCCCACATCAGGCTTTCTGCTCAGTGGGGAGCCTGTTTCCTCCTCTCTCTCTCTGCCTGCCTCTCTGCCTACTTGTGATCTCTCTCTCTGTGTCAAATAAATAAATAAAATCTTAAAAAAAAAAGATAAGAAAAGTAAATCATATGGTAGTGGAAGATAGGAAAAGTTCCTGGAGGACAGCATGATTATGAGGTAGCCAGATGGAGAACAAGGTGGGCTAAACACACAACAGGGAGAACAGGAACGAAGGCCCAGAGGAATGAAATAGCAAAGTGAGTGGAAAAACAGCTAGTGTTCACTATGGCTGGAGTGTAAAGACCAAAAAATGGAGAGGCATAAGAAAAGTCTAGAAAAATATGGGAGTTCATTTACTGTGGAAGAACTTGCATTTGAGAATAAGCAATGTAGGCATTATCTTGAAAGACATGGCTGAAATTGTATAAATGTTAAGTTGTTGTAAAGGTAAAGTTAGAAAGGTAAGCACAGACCATACCACAGGCCTCCTCTTTTATTTCCAAATTTTGAACTTTTTCCTCTGAAAAGTGGTCACCTATTGAAGGCTTTGAAGTACACAAACATGACTAACTGCTTTTGGACAGATGACTGGCCATGCTAAAGGGCATAAATTGGAGGAAAAGAAGAATCGAAACAGGATTATCAGTTAGAAGGCTATTTTAAAAGTCATGTGACTTATAATTTGATTATGGTAGGGATTTTAAAAATGTAACATTGTCACATGAAAATCCTCCTTCTGTTTATTTTTTTTTTTTAAGATTTTATTTATTTATTTGGCACAGAGACAGAGAGATCACAAGTAGGCAGAGAGGCAGGCAGTGACAGAGGAGGAAGCAGGCTCCCCACTGAGCAGGGAGCCCGATGAGGGCCTCGATCCCAGGACACTGAGATCAGGACCTGAGCTGAAGGCAGAGGCTTTAACCCACTGAGCCACCCAGGTGCCCTTTCTGTTTATTCTTTATTTGGGAGGTAGAAAGGAGCACTAGCTGTAAATACACATTATTTTGTTCTATGCCTATAAAATAGGTCATCATTCCCCATCCCTCTAGAGGTTCCAATATGCCTCATCCCTGATCCTTCCAAAAAATTCTGCAATAGAAGTTGTGTTTTGTCAAATAAAATTTAAGATTAGGATTCTTTTGCATGAGATTAAATTCATGTGTATTTAGGCGATTTTTTAGATTGAGCATTATTTATAGTGTCACAGTTTATGTCGATTGTTTTAAACCATATCTCCAATCTGTGACTTCTCAGTGTATTTTGGAATCCAACCAGTTTTCTGGTATTGTGGTGTTTGCAATGTAATCTGTTTTCCAAATTTTAAAATTCTTCTCTATTGCTTTTTAATTAAGAACACTTCAGATAGTGTCAAAAATGAGCAACCTATTTTGACGTAAATCAACCAAACATTTCAAATTTTAATTTGTTAAATTTATTTCTGTGTCTATGACTTC
>LNAC01000055.1:456615-512313 GCA_002007465.1 Ailurus styani
GTAAATCAACCAAACATTTCAAATTTTAATTTGTTAAATTTATTTCTGTGTCTATGACTTCTGACATTTAGAAACAGATACAAAGAAAAGAAAGGGTTCATCATTTGAGCTTTGTCCTTGAGATGATTACTTCAATCCCTCACACAGCTTGCTGGACAAAATCTAACTTTCCCGAAATAGCATTGTTTTCAAGTACTACCTTACCTTCCCGTATAGTTTATGACCTCAGCATTTGGGGTTTGTGTGGCCTCATTCCAGAGACTAACTTACTGTCCAGCTCAAAACTGTGTCTAGCAATAGAGCACCAGGCTTGCCAATTACCAATACTTAGGCATCAGTGATATTTGGAAAGAAAAGAAAAATCATCTGGGCCTGTCATTTCCTTTTTCTGGAAAGATCTCTTGCAATTTTTTTTTAAACCAGAAGAAAATGTTTCTGAAAATAGCCTATTGACCTACTTTGAGTAAAGGTATCTAAAAATATGACAAAATCTTTGTCAGCCAGATGTACATTCACAGTTGAAACCATAGAGCTTTTGTAAACAATCTAAATAGCTGAAGAATAGATTTTTTTCAAGTTTTTCCAAGGCATAATCATTGCAATTATAACTAGGAAAAAATTGTAAAACTTCTGTATTTAAAAATTGGCCTTCATTTTTAATTCTGTTATAATAGGCAAAACTCTTTTTTAATAGAATGGGCAGTAATTACTATTTACTTCTTATTGGAATGCCCCAACTCTCTTAGAAGAGGACATATATTTTTATCACTGTGGAGAAACCAAAAGCCAGACATGGAAAGTGAAAAGAAATATACTAGAGGAACAGGTCCCCAAATCTGTACATTAAGGACAGGAAAATGAATTCTGTTATTTAAATTTTCCTTGTTCATGATGAGAATTCCTAGATCAAAAGGAATTTCTAAAAAAAAACATCCTAAGGGAAATTTTTGCATTAAGTCATAAATCAATGTCTATGATGTTTAATTTGAGATGTCCACTTGTTCAGCTAGTATGACTGACCAATGAAGCATGAGCATGATATTGGTACCTCCTTTGACTTGTGATTCCCATTGCATACTAGGGGATACCAGTAATATCATTCTACTTCTGCTGAGAGAGCAGATGCCATGTTATGGATACTTCTACAGGTCTCCATAGCTTCATTCTAAATTTGGGGAAGACCATTCCAAGTCATAGATAACAAACAATCAGATGAATACCAAAAAGAGTAAGTGGGCATTTGTTAAGTTTACAAGTCCAGAAACCATTGTTTCAACATTTTTCACAACTGTGGCACATAGTACAATTATTTCAGGTGACATATTCCAAAGTTTTTTCATAACTACACATCTAATTCATGAACTATGAGAGTTCTAGAACATTTCTGACAGTTACCACTGTGCCACCCACTACTACCAAAGCTGGAACTTGTCGACTCATTCCAATGTTATGTTTATGCTTTAATAAAGCATAGAAAAAGGTGACCATCAAAACAGTTGCTGAAGCCTTGATGAGATTCTCCTTGGTCCGGGAGTTAGTAAGCAAAATGCAAGGTTTGTTATTAGTAATTTGTCACTGAGAATGGTTGCAACACCAAGTTACATGATTAGCATATAATTTGCCTCAAATGTAAATATCTTGCTTTTCCATAATGGAGAGAAAAGGAATTGCATACTACCAGGGAAGGTTCTGGGAGGTTGGAGAATAATCATGAGACAGAAGTCATGAATTTATCTTTATGTCGAAATACCAGAACTCAGACCTTTTCAGGAGAGAAAATAGGGGCAGCTGGGTGACACAGTTGGTTAAGCATCCAGATCTGGGTTTCAGCTCATGTGGTGATCTCAGAGTCCTGGGATCAAGCCCAGCATCGGGCTCTGTGCTCAGTGTGCAGTCTGCTGGATATTCTATCTCCCTCTCTCTCTGCCCCTCCTGCTCATGTCTCTCTCTAAAATAAATGAACAAGTAGATTTTTTTTAGAATAATTACCACATACAGGTTATTTATGTGCCACTTCAACACAATCATGTGGCCATAACCTGAAAGTCCATTAAATGAAGGTTTTCTTTTCATAATTTGAACACCTTGTATGAAACTAAGCACTGTATGAGGTGAATAGCACTTTGAAAAGGTAGTGTTATTGTTTTTAGGAGGAGACTAACACATACAGTAAAATTAAGAGAAAATAGATTATGTTTAAAGTACAAAGTACGTCATATGGCCAGTATAGGCAAAAGGCCATCAGAAGTGTGGAAAGATAAATGCAGGTCCAAGGAATTGGAGGGACTGGAATTATAGACCTCTTTATTAAGATTTAGGAAGATGAATAGGATTTGGTGGATTGAGAGGGTATGATGGAGAACATCACAAGAAAAGATATAAATAGCTTCCACAAAAGCAGAGAGGAATGAATGACACTGAGAATTTGGGGAATAGTGGGCACCTGATTACCTGAAGCAATGGTTTTGGGTGGAAAAAGAAACTCCAGACCAGAGCAGCAGATTTCCAAAGACAGTACCATTTTGGAAAAATTATCTTAGCAATATTTTCTCTCTCTGTCTCTGTCTTACTGACTCTTTACTATCTATCTATTATCTATCTATCTATCTATCTATCTATCTATCTATCTATCTATCTATCATCTATCTATCATCTGTCTGAGTTTACTAATATTCTAAGTTTAATGACAGAAAGAAAAGAGTTCAAGAAATAAATAAGGTATAAAGACAATAGCTTATGAGGTGTCTCCAGGAAGAAATATTTGTAATTTTTTCACTTACAAGTGAAAAATTCATTTCTGAGATTCTACGCCTAGGCATTCCCAGTCGTATATAAAAGCCCCAATGACATCCATGAGTTCCTGTGAGAGGCAAGGAGTAAAACCAGCAGAAAAGAAGCCCAAATACAAATCCCATGAGGTTGAAAGAAATGTGTTCTAGGCTCTGTTGTAAGAAACATCCCATGAGAACACTCTGGGTGAAATCCTATCCTATGAAATAATCACCAGACATGAAAATTCCTGCAGGTTAGTTAGGCAAAATTATGACAATGAATGAAGTTGTTGACTTTGCCAACTTAGAAGGAAATGACTAATGAGGAATTTAATGTACATACTTTAAAAGTTCCCATTCTACTATTAACAAGGAAAGAAAAAAACAATCTGAGGGCTTTCAACTAAAGTCCCAGTAAGAAGAATTTCATGTGTTATAGTATGTAGGGACTTAACATTGCTTAATTCAGTCCACCAAATCAATGCCAGTATAAAAAATTCCAAACACCATGGATTATATATCCTTCACAAGCAAAAGGAGGCATTTCAGAGAGGTTAAGTTTTTGAATGGTGCTTTCTGACAGATCTGTTGGAACACCAAAATGCTAACTTGAGGGCCCATGGGAGTTGGGGCTGCATCCCTCCCTTAATGAATCAGAGAAGTAAGCTCTCTGACTCAAACATCAGGAGGAAAACATTTACCTGGACTATTTCTCCTCTCAAGGAATTCTAACTTGTCAGCAACTTTGACTGAATCAGGACTGGGAGGGGAAAGAACCTCACTTGTAGGTCAAATGAGCCATGGGATAACTTTAGCTCATCCTGAGTTTGGCATTGACTAGAAAGCTAGGTCACCCCTCTCTGTTGTTATGTTTCCTTTTTCCCCTCCTTTTTTGGTTGAGGATAAAAAAGATTTCAAACCTTGAATGTAACACTTGATATAGTAAATATCCTAATCCCTTTGTGTGCGTGCGTGTGTGTGTGTGTGTGTGTGTAAAATATTAAAAACCATCATAAAAGTCACCATTGGATTTTTTTCTTTAGTTTCATCTGGTCATGTTCCACTGGAGATAAATGAATCTACAGAAAGCCTTGTGCTTGAAAGAGCCACTGTCAAGCTGTGAGTCTGGGGGCTCTCTGTTCAGACTCACTTATTCTCTGTGGGCTCCGACAAACACAATGACAAGCAATGACAATGACACAGTTACAAACACAATCTTCTGAATATTCTCATATGCTACTGCTGTGTATGATGGTTAATTTCATGTGTCAGCTCAATGACACCACAATGCCTAGATATTTGGTGACAGTCTAAACATCACTGTGAAGGTATTTTTTGGATGAGATTAATGTTTACATTGGTAAACTTCGAGCTCTTGGAAGAGCAGGTGCTCATCCATGATGTAGATACACCTCCTCTAATCAGTTGTAGGCTCTAAGTCCTTGAGTTAAAGGGTGTTCTGTCTCCAGACTGCCTTTGGTTTCAAGCTATGATGTCAACTTGTTCCGCCTCTCTAGCCTGCTGGCCTGCCCTACTGGTTTCAGACTTGCCAGACTCCACAACTGCATGAGCCAATTTCTTAAAATAAATCTGTCTATTTCTGTCTTTCTCTTTTTTTCTATTTACACACATCCCATTGGTTCTGCTTCTCTGGAGAATCCTGACTTGTATACTGGGGAAGGAGAGACAATAGTATATGGTTGTGGGGGAGGGGTTGGGTGGAGGTGGAGGCAGGTGTGTGGCTTGAGGTTTTTACTTGTCTCTCGACAGCCTGAGTACAGCCATTTTCAAACTACAGTGTGATCATTTCAACCACATGGAAGCAGGATAAAGAGTGATTTCTTGGGTCCTACCACTGAAGATGCTGCTTCAGTAGGTCTGAGATAGGGCCTTGGGAAACCTGTCTCCTCTACCAAACACACTGAGATTTTCCCAATTCACTTGTTCCATGTAATTTAGTTAGAAACCGTGGCCATGGGAATGTCACTTCTCAAGACAGGTGCTATAGTCTGAATGTTTGTATCCTTCCAAAATTCATATGTTGAAATCTTCACCCCAAGATTATGCATTAGGAGATGGGGAACTTTGGAGGCCATTTGGTCGTGAGGGGGTCACCTTCGTGAATGGAATTAGTGTTTTGTAAACGAGGCCCCACCATGCTCCCTATCACCTNTCCCCAAGATTATGCATTAGGAGATGGGGAACTTTGGAGGCCATTTGGTCGTGAGGGTGTCACCTTCGTGAATGGAATTAGTGTTTTGTAAACGAGGCCCCACCATGCTCCCTATCACCTTCCACCATGTGTGAACACATGTATGAAAAGTGGGTAATCTACAGTCCAGAACCAGACATTTCTGGCATTCTTGTTTTGGATTTCTATTCCCTGGAATGATAAGAAGTAAATTTCTGCTCTTAATAAACCACCCAGTCTGTCCATGGGACTTTGTTAACACAACCCAAATGGACTGAGATAACAGGGTAGGAAATTATATATTATTGGAGCAAGGCTTTTGGAACAATAAAGGATATTCTGAAGTTTGAGGCCAATGATGAGGGAATAACATGGATCATATTTTTTTCTCCTAGATTCTAATTCATACATTTTAGAGCAAGAAAAATTTACTGAAGGATAACATAAGATTCTGAACTCCTCGACACTTGTAGAAACAAGTTGCACATCATTGAATTTGAAGGAATTATTTCCTCATCACCTGGGACAATTTCTCCCACAATTTAGTAGTAATTCTTTCTAAATAATCCATGATAGGTGACCACACAGCTGCAGCCGGAGCACTGCTAATAGGAAGATACTGAGCACCCCACAAGCAGTGTTCATGTTACGTATTTTTTCTGGAATCATTCACTCACTAACTTGCCAAATATCTGTCAAGCATGGACTATATCTCAGGCATTGTGGAAGACATGAGGAAATAAGAATAAAACAGTTCTTGTTCTTATGGAGTTCTTCACTAATTAAAAATATAAGGCATTTTACACAAACACGTGAATCACAATAGAGTTGTTAAAAGTAAGGCTTTAAATGTGCCAGTTCTTTTTCTGTGGTAAACATATTTAATTAAGTGGTAAAGTATCTATCTACTAGCATGGATTTTGAGGTAAAACAGACCTGGATTACTAGTTGTGATTGACTCAGTTGAGTGACTTACCTCTTTAACCTGGAAAATGGGGGATAATCATTGTCTCTTCCTTACAGAGAGAGAGTGAGAATTAACCAATATAATGTCTGCAAAGCACTCATACAATGTCTGAAATACATTGAGAGCTTCATAAATAACTATTAAAAATTCATGAGCAAATTTTCGCTTTCAAGTGTTACAGAAAGGAAAGAAATTAGCATTTATTGAGAGTTTACTACATTCCATGCACCATATAGAAGGCATTTCACATGCATTCTACAATCAAAATAGAGAAGCAATTTATGCTGCCCTTTAAAAACTTTAGAAATAATTGACTTCTGCTCTAGATTGAGAATGAAGTAAAACACATTAGGTTTGCTAACAGATTTTCATGAATACTCTGAAACATACTGAAGGTTTTACCTACTACGATTATTTTATCATACAGAATAAAATGGTGATGCCCTTAAATCCATTTTTATAGCATTGATTTCCTGCATCTTAGTGTAGCAACAAATGGAGAAATGTCCCCGGGCTCTTATGAAGCATCGTGAGTTGTCTTTCCCAGAAAAAGGCTAACTTTGCCCTAGACCATCTGCCCCTCCAAGTACTACTTATAGCCAAAATATCACAATTTGCTCTGCATAATGCAAGTAGAGTACAGAGCCATGGAACTGAGTGATGTGATGCTAACCAGGCTACAAAATTCCAACCTATACTTGCAACATTAGAGAAACCATCTGCTTGTTAATTTAAATTCCCAGCCAGAGATGCTACTCCTTACCTAATAAATATTAATTGGAACCTGCCAGATTCAAAGCAAGAATCATCTCTGCGTTTGCATTTTGGTTATTTGATTCATAGCCCAAAGAAAATCTCTTGATTCTGTGCACTATTATATCACTCTTAATTCTACATTCATTCATGTAATCATCTCATCATTCAAATATCTATGCAATAAATAAGACCAATCACTCACTATGTCTAAAGCAGTGTGTGGTATAATAGTGAAAAATGGCATTGCTCCTCAGATAGCATACACTCACTGTTACTTAAAGAGCAATAAACTTCTGATACTCATTTGTGTGTGTAATGAGATTTTTATTTTCACGAAAAGTAGAACAAAACCAGATTAAGTAGATCAAAGACAAATCTCTAAAGTCCCTTTGGATCTACTTTTCCTTCTTTTCCTTGCATGCATGAGATCTACTAACATCTGTTTGATGGCTAGTGAGTGACTCAGAAGAAAACTTTAGGAAATTTTTGATTCCCCATTCGTTTATGCACCAAATAACTACTGAGGGTTTTCTAAGGGCCAGGCACTTTCCTGGGCACTAAATATGCATCAGCGAATAAAGCATCTGATTACTGGACTTTTAAAGTTAATAGCCTGGGTGCTTGGGTGGCTCAGGTCATGATCCCAGGGTCTTAGGATTGAATCCCACATCAGGCTCCCTGCTCAGCGAGGAGTCTGCTTCTCTCTCTGCCCTTTCCCCCAGTTCATGTGCTCTCTCTTTCTCAAAAATAAATAAATAAAAGCTTTAAAAATAGTAATAAAGTTAACACCCTACTAGTACAGATGGAAAATAAGCAAGGAGAAAAGTAAATAAATGTTAAGTATTTGATGAATATTCTGGAGAAATAAGATGCTATGATAGAGAAGAGATAACCTACATTAGCTAGAGGTAGGTTAGGGAAGTCCCATCTCAGGAGGTGACATTTAAACTTAACCTTTAAAAATAGAAAGCTGTATAAGGGGGGGGATGAAAGGTGTGAGCAGGTAGGGGTGCAGGACAGGGGTAAGGAGTGGATACAAGATGCAGTAAGAGTGAAGAGCAGGTGTGAAACCTGAATGGAAATTAATGAGCTCTGAAATTTATTGCTGCTTATCCTTCTTTGAACATGCTCACATTTGTTTGTGGTTGTATAACTTCCAAGAAGTTAGTATCTTTTATGTTAATTACAACGTAATGAAGGCTTTCTGGGCAATGGGGCTTCATTACTTCTGTTGGTGTCATTGGTCTAAGGAGAGACTTCTTGTTCCAGGGCACCTGCTGTAGGAAGGACTGAATGATACATATGTGGGATGCAGCCTTGGTTTAAAGTTTGCTTTATCATTCTTTATTGAAGCATTATTCTTGGCTTTACTTCAGAAGGGAGCATTACTCTTTTTGCTCCAAGGCCACTGACAATGTTCTCAGAAGGTCAAAGCCAGCATAATGGAACTCTATCCTGAAGCAACAAAACACAAAGTTTGCATTTGTATTTCAGGCCTCTCACAACTGACTTTTGCCCAAAGCTGTCCATGCCCTTTATTAGCCAGCAACCTGCTCTCTGGGTCTCTAACCTCCTGGAGAGCACATCTTAGCTGGACTGACTGCATTTTCTTCCCATTTGTTCATGCCTCTTTGCTACTCACTGCAGGCTTGGTATTCAGTCCCTTGCCCTTTTCTCCAGAAATGGAATCCTTCAAACTGAGAGAACTGGTGGTTGCTTCCTGACACCCCACAATCCTACCCATTATTTTGATGACTGGAATTTGGTTTATGGTTTCATTCCAGTGGCTGTAACAATCAACACTTTTGTTTCCTTAATGACGTCATGAATGTAATCCAGAAAGTTCCGCATTACAGTCTGATAGCTTTGTGTCTACATATATTGTTGCATAAGCAAAACCTCCCTTGCCTGAAACATCATCCCCTGCATATTGAAATTCCAGCCACTTCGCCTGTAAAATTTTCTGGAACGTCTCAGCTAAGAGTGTTATCTCCCAAACTTGAATGCCCATAGCTCTTTTCAGAACTGACATTCACCTGGTAGTGAGTAGATATTTTAAAACATGATCCCTAATTAGACCATAAATACTAAGGATATAAGACTATATATCCCCACTCTGTCTTGTCCAGCATCCTCTTGTATACAGTAGATGCTCAATGGGAGACCTAGCCTCACCACACCGATGTAAAAATCATGCCACTTTCTAAAACTTCTCTGCAGAATTTATTCCCACTGAATCAGTTTTGTGTAAAGATCATGGGGTTTGGTTCAGAGAGACCTGACTGAAAAATACCAGCTCTGACCATTAGCTAGGTCATTTTGAGAAAGGGATCTGTGTGCATGCCCCTGGGCATCTGAAATCTTTTCTAATTTGGGGACAATATCCAATTCTGAGAGTCCGTGGGAGAATCATGAAACTTCTTCCTGTTGGAGAGCTGAGGAAGAGCAAATACCTTCTTCCTCTTTGCTTCTGTCCAGCAACCAGGTCATGGATTATTGGACACTCGCATCTATAGCTTTGAGCCTTCAGTGAGTGCCACCAAGATGAAGGAACAGTCAATGATTAATTCATTGCATAGTATCCAATAGCAGCTGTGGTGATTATCCAGAGCCAAGGGGCACAAGAGTTGAGCAAAGAGTTGAACAGAGGAGTAATCCCTGTTCTGCGAAGTAGCTTTTGCTATGGGCCCTCTGTCTAGACTCTTGATTTCTGTCCATTTTCTAGTGTAACTTCTCCAGCTTTCTTGCCAATTACTCTGCTGGTTAAGTTAACCAGTTGTCAGCTTCCTGTGCTAGCAACTGACAACTATAATTGAGGTATCTACTTAGGAAAATGAGATGTTAATAACCACCTCCTTTCTATATAAATTAAATGCTATTTATAAAATATATAGTGGGCACATGTAACACAGGAACAAATTGATAGTTAATAAATATTTTTTTTAAAAAAATCTCCAGTTTTGTTATTATTTGCCAGTTTCTATGTCCTTACTCAAAATAACTACTCTCCAAGCACAAAACTGCTATTTTATCCATCTTCAAATCATTTCTTTAATTTATTGAAACATTTCTTTAAAATGCTTCAATCAGCCCTGCCCACATTTGGCGGGAGCCAGCTTGATTTATGGGAACTGCTTGGCTGCACCTGCTGTTGGACCCTCTCCATGCACCATTCCCAGCCCAGAGGGGCTAGGGAGCGCCACACTTCCATGGCACTGTTGTCACTGTCCTGTCCCTAAATACCCACCCTAGCCTGGAAGTGACACTAATGAAACCATGAGACCTGGGCTAGGTGACTAATGCAGGAAATCCATATCCAAGGATTCTCAGTGCATTCCCAACCCCTCATCTTTCCTGTCAGTGCTCACGCTGCTATCTCTATGCCATTCAGGGTTCATGGAGAAGCTCCTCTTTTGGATTTTAGTTATTTTACGTTTGTTTCTTATCTTTTTTTTTATGGAACTATAATCTCCTTAACGTTTTATGCGTATTGTAATGTTTTAATGTACATTGTAATGTTTTAATGCATATTATAATGCATACAGTGCATATGCACAATGGCTAGAATACACTGTTGGCTGAATATGCCAGTGACTGTTTATGAGCTTATATGATTAGAAATTATAGAAGATTATACTGAACTGTTGATGGGATGCTGGGCATATTTTCCATTTTTTCCCTTAATATATTACCTGGAAATTTAGATATCTCTTCATAAACCAAAAATCAGAAAATTTAAATGAAAATTTCAAATCCTTAGGAAAATACAACATGAATATTGGACCAAGAAAAAAGAAATATCTGAATATTTCTGTAAACTGAAAATATTGATCAATAGTCAGACCCTATCCATGAATAAAATACCATGACCAGATTAGTTTTAGCAATGAGTTCTGATGTCACTGTTTATAGATGATAATATTTTCTACACAGAAAAATGCCCTATGAAGATGAGAAATGAAACAGTTTGGAATGGTGGCTGAGTACTAGATCAATATGCAAAAATAAAATGCATTTCTATATACCAGCTACAAACATGTAGAAAATCTGTGAAGAAAATCCATCCAATAACAAAAACGATTAAAGTGTCTAAGGAAACTGCTAACAAAAGATGTTTCATTGCAGACACTTAACTGAAAAATCTTAAAGATGACCTAAACATGTGAGAGATATAACCATGATCATGCATAAACATGGATTCACAAAATTGCAATTGTCATCTCCCAATCGCTTTACAAATTCCATGCAGTTCCAGTGATGATCCAATCATAGCTTTCGAGGACAAGTTGACTGTAAAAGTTATGTAAACAAGCAAGCCCCAAGAATAACAAAGAATAAGATCACCCATTGCTTAGCTTGAATTCCCTAGACAAACTGATGTGCTAATGCTGCTTTGGATATAATCTCAGATAAACAAGAGGGAGGGGAAAAGGGAAGTATGGCAAGCAAGAAGTGAAGGCACATATAAGAATATAAAATAGTAACAATAATAATAACAAAACACATAATAATATTTGGTAAAGGGAGTGGATCCATAGAGGCTAAAAGAATGCAATGGGTCAACTAAAAACAGTGGATTCTAGAACAATTCTGGGGCTTTGGAAGGAAGAAGACGTGTCCCAGGGCTCCTTGATGTCTCAGTCTGTTGAGCAGCTGACTCAGCTCAGGTCATGATCTCAAGGACATGGTATGGATCCCTGCATTACGCTTGGCACTCAGCAGGGAGTCTGCTTGAGGACTCTCTCCCTCTGCCCCTCCCCCTGCTTGTGCACACATGCTCTCCATTCTCTTGCTCTCTCTCAAATAAATAAATAAATCTTTGAAAAGAAGAAAGAAGACTTTTTTCTGCAGGCCCTTTCCCATGTTCTCTCTCTCAGTGGTCAAAGATTACAAAGCTTTAAGTCTCTGCATATATTGGTTGTGTTCCCTGGTTCTTCTGGGCAGTTTCTGGGGACTCACATGACAGTGACAGCAACCACAGCATGAGCCACAGTTTGGGAAGAAATAGCAAGCCCGCAGTCATCCCAACCGGCCTGATATAGTGGCCACTACCTAGGCTTGATGAGGCAAGCAGCTGTTTGCCCATAGATGAAAAGATATCCCAAAGTACCAAGAACTAGCATGGAAGGGAACTCTTGCACCACAATGGAGGGATTAAGATATGGGGTAATTACCTCGGGAAATAATTTTTCACTATCTTGCAAAGTTGACTGTTTGTATATTGATTTGCATATCCCTTGACTCTGTGTGTAAGTGTAGAAACACCTATTATGAAGCATCTAGAATCATGTCAAAGATTGAACATAGATGCATTTTTTAGGAATGCCAAATAATGTAAACAATTCCTGAAGAATGGGTAAATAAAGTTCAATATAGTAACACAATAGAAAGAGAAAATGAATGACTTACAGGTTTATCCAGCTTCATATATAAAAATTATAATTTTAATGAGTGGAGAGCAGATGCTTAACAACTGAGCCACTCAGGTGCCCCTACTTGAATGTTCTTGAACCTAAACATTAAGTTATATAGATAACTAACACCAACCAATTAATTGTATATGTGATAATAGCAAAAAAGCTAAAAAGGGGGAATTAGTATATTAATCAACAGGAGACATCCTCCACAACTTCTGTGGCAATTACAGTGTGTATATGTGTGTCGTTAATATAATCTTTATATTTATATCACTTATGGAGCTAATCATGAGACTATAATTTCCTTTTCTTTAATGAGAAATTTCTACACGACGCCCCCCACTAACTTCAGACACAAATGGCAAGTCCAGGATATCACCTATGCTTCTGATCAAGAAGCTGTAGATGGGAGGTTTCCAGGGGCCCCTCTGTGAGTTTGAATTAATTTGACAGAGTGGCTCACAGAACTCAGAGAAACACTTTACTGACTAGATTACTGGTTATTACTGATTCTCACAAAAGGATATAATTCAGGAACAGCCAGATGGAAGAGATGCAGAGGACCTAGATGCATATGGAAGGGACAAGGAGCTTCCGGGCCCTCTGTGGGTAAGCCATTCTCATGGCATCTCCACGCGTCCAGCCACCCAGAAGCTCTCCAAATCCTGTCCTTTCGGTTTTTATGGAGGCTTCGTTACACAGACATGACTGATTAAACATTGGCCATTGGCAACTGATTCAACCTCCAGCCTCTCTCCCATTCCTAGAGGTCAAGGGGATGCGACTGAAAGTTCCAACCTTCTAATCACCTGGTTGGTTCCCCTGGCAAACAGCCCCAGCCTTAAGTATTTCCAAAAGGCACCTCATTTACATAAACTCAGGTGTAGCTGAAAAAGGTTTTTAATGTATATCAAGACATCTTTATAGCTTTTATCACTTAGGAAATTCCAAGGATTTTAGGAGATCTGTGCCAGGAAGAGGGCCAAAGACGAAAAATACATTCTTATTATAAATTACAATATCACAATCATTGAGTAAAAGAAAAAGAAGAAACTCTTACTTCCACCCTTTGGTTCCTCTATTTAAATATTCTGGCCATGAGAAAAATGGCACCATTATATCGATAACTTATTGAGACCATAACTCATCCTCTAAAATATAACACACACATTTCAGGGTCTTTTATTTGAGTCTGTTTGTATTGTATTTGAGTCTTCTGTAGGCCATTTCACCATTGTTTCAGGTCAGCTGCTCCTGAGTGATGAGGTCCGTGCACGTTAATACGAGGAAACTCTGTAGGAAAGAGCCTACTGCCATGGTTCTTTATTGATTTGAGTTCCTTTGTCAAAAAGTAATATTGTAGGAGATTTCATCATGATGAGTAAAATGTTCTACAGGTCCACAGGTTGGGAGAAGGATTGTGGGCAAGGAAGGCAATGGATATCCAGAACATATGTCTATTGTAATAAAAGGAAGTTTTTCCACCTCCATGACGAGAGACCCCAGCAATTAGGGACTCTGGGGTAGCTCAGTTGGTTGAGCATCTGCCTTCAGCTCAGGTCATGATCCTGGAGTCCTGGGATTGAGTCTGGAGTTGGGCATTCTTGCTCAGTGGGGAGCCTACTTCTTCTCCCTCTGCCTGCCTCTCCCCCTGCTTGTGCTCTCTTTCTCTCTCAAATAAATAAGTAAAATCTTAAAAAGAATCCAGCAATTAGTTTGTTCTCTGGGGCTGGCTTGTCCCACATGAGGAATGTTATGATCCAGGAGCCCTCAATATTTGTGTCTCTAGTGGTCAAGATAGGCATTCACTGCAGCCAGTAGCCAAATTAGCCTCAATAAGGAAAAGTCAAGAGTTTCTGACCCTATTACATCCTTATTACTCACTTACTGGAATATTGTGGGCATTTTTCCTATGTCTTTCTATAAAAACTAATTCATTGAAAATATTTTAATGGACAATTACTTTGTTTTCTATGACATGTTTTCTTTGTACCTAAACTGTGACTTCAGTTTGATTAAGCTGTAAGCTTGAGTCCCAGTCAAATGAGTTTTATCTTTGAATTAAATATAAAACAATCTCTTTTAGAGTCTGGGCTTCTAGAGAAACAATAATAATAGTTGTCTTAATTATTGGCCACTGTGTGCCTTTACTTCTGACAATTTTATTCACTTCTATTGAATTGGGTTTGCAATTTTTATTCTGTTTTACCCCTTTCATTAGAAACAACATGACTGAGGTTTAGCTAAAGTAGCTTCAGGCTGTACTAGGCAAAGTCGAATTGACTTTGCACAGCTTGGTTTCTTCAAGTCTCTGGATAATTAGCTATGAACAGCTAGTCCCTGGGGCTTGTGGGTCCATCAGGCTATTTTTAAAGGTACTCCAGTGTCATAGGAAAACACCACGGGGCTTAGCCCACGCATTGCGTTCCACCATTTTGTGTTTCCCCAGGCTTTTAAAATAAACATTATATCTATCTCTACAGAAATACTTTCTAAAAAAACTTCCACTACCTACGTCATTGTGTATTCCTTACCTGTAACTTATTTAGGATCCTTGTATATATTTCCTGGGTATGTTCCCCCCCACACACACTCCTAATTCTGGATTTTTTTTTTTATCCATTTGGTTTTTACTATTAGGTGAGCTCTCTCTCAAATTTAGGGTTTTGCCTAGATAAAAATGATATTGAAACAAAGACCATTGGTTTTAAAAATCAGTCACTTCGCAATATAAGTCCTCATTGACATTATATCAGACGGCTAAATATTTGTGAAAAGAAATACTCTTTTAATGATAAACTATCATATATTAGCCTTTTTCATATGGGAGGGTATAATTTTTGAAAAGGGGCCCATCAGGAATTTATGACAGCAGTTTATAACTATTCATATAATTCATAGGTTTCATTGTTGTCACTCTTGTTTGACTTTTATTTTTTTAAGATTTTATTTCTTTATTTTGGGAAGAGAGAGCAAGAGAGAGAGAGAGAGAGAGAGAGAATGAGTGGAGGGGCAGAGGGAGAGGGAGAAGCAGACCCTTCTGAGCAGGGAGCCTGATGTGGGACTCAATTCTAGGATCTTGAGATCATGACCTGAGCCAAAGGCAGATGCTTAACAGTCTGAGTAACCCAGGTGCCCCCTCATGTTTGACTTTTATATTCATCTTCTTATCCTTCGTCCTCCTCAATGCTTTTCTCAGACATTTTTCTTTTCATAATTGGTACGCATTCAACATTTGTCAATTATACAGTAACTTATATAATTTTTTAAACTTCCACCTACTTAATTAAAAGAAAATATATTGGTAGACTTCACCTTCTTCTGAACAGATTTTCCAAACTTGCAAAGCAAGCAAGCAAGCAAGCAAGTAAACAAGCAATCTCCTTTAAATGCCTACTTCCTACATAGGAACTGTGGGAAGGAACAAGATATTATTAGGACATTTCTAAGAAGAAGTTATATCTGGAAACGAAGGAGGCAAGCTATCCGGTGCTGATATGGTAGCACAAAAGAAAATTCAGGTGGAAGAGGAGTCTGCCCTGATTTTGAAATCTTTGGGGTATTTGCCTGTGAAATATTGATATGATTTGGTGAGATGATCTCACCTAGGCAGACTTTCAGGAGCACTGTCTGAGACCAACAAAATATGGAAGATAGATGCTGGGCCAACATGGTCTAATAAAAGTCCTCAGGGAGAGGACTTCTAAGACCAACTGCTAGAGGTTTCCATCTTAGAGATTATGACTATCATCAAAACTACTTTTGCAATCTTATCCCCTGTTCCACTGCCAGCAGTTATGTCAGGTGAACTGGAAATCGGATAAAAGACTTTCTGGTAACAAAAATATAAGTCTATACCATCCATTTTCATATTGATTTTATTTAATTGAGCATTTTATCATACCATGCTGTATTTTCTTTTGCTGTCTTGGTTCATCAATAAAACTACAACCTGATTGACTATGTTGAACTTGGTTTATATATTTTTTGGTTGCTCTTTCTCTATTAGGAACTTGTCTGAATATGTTAATAAGGGGTAAAAATTCATTTCAGTTCATTTTCTCCCATCTAAGAGCTCCTAAAGGGGAGATGTAATGTTTTATTCATCATTGTATCTCTAGGGCCTATCATAAGCCTAGTGTACATTAGGTGCTCAATGTGTGTTCTTTGAATGAAAGGGAAAATTAAAAAGTGGATAGATGGATGTCCCTATGAATGAACAAATACACCTAAAATGAGTACTCTATTGGATTATCAAACACAGTCATGAAAATAAATTTATGGTAGAGGGCATGGCTTTCTAGGACCCTGCAATGCCAAATGTGAATCTTGGTCCTTTCTGCTATCTGCCTTGAATAAAGGCAATTGATGATGGGCTGTGTCTCTATAAACACATGGTTATAAGTTTGGCCTTAGTCTGTTGGGATTAGAGAAGCGTATGAAGGATCTGAGCTTCTGCTTTAAACAAAAAAAAGATAGACTGGATGTAAGATGAATAGGGAAGGACATGTCCATGCATAAATAGAAAGTGTGGGATAGGCTAAGAGCTATCTTTTCTGTGCATAGAAACATGAACTTGGGCAGCTGAGAGTGAATTATAGGAGGTAGCAGCACTGGCTGCCATAACATTGAACTAGTAGCTTTGCTGCTGTCCTTTGGAATTTTCGTCCTAAATCACAGAGATTTCTTCAATGTATAAGACTGTCTGTCAGGCTACCAATGAATGTCCTGATCACACCAATGACTGCAACCAAATTCACCGATTTTTATGCCATATTTTAAAATATCATGCTCATCTTCTCAAGACTTAAAAAGTTCTGATATTTTGTTACTCCTGGCCCGGTGGCTATGTTAATAAGACCAAAATATTAGCAGTAGTTTTGGCTGCTTGCTCATACTAGGTGGAATGCTGTGAGTTGCCTGAGAATTTGGAAAATCTATAACTTCCATTCTAACTTTGGTATGGCGACATGTAGTATTCAATGGATGCATCCAGAAAAATGTATGCCAGTGGGCAGTGCTATAAAATGCCTCTGACAATAATTTTAGGGCATACCACCTATTTTCAGTTTTTCCTCACTTATTTGCCTTCTATTTATATAGAGTTGTAATCTCCAACATGCAGTACTGGCCTCCTGCATTATTTATTGTTTCAATATAGGGGACAATTACATATAATTAGCTGGATGACACTACTAGTTTGCTGGTGGAATTTGCTATGAATGCATTTGTTTCTTCGGGGAGTTGCTTTCTATTTCCTGCACNATGGCTATGTTAATAAGACCAGAATATTAGCAGTAGTTTTGGCTGCTTGCTCATACTAGGTAGAATGCTGTGAGTTGCCTGAGAATTTGGAAAATCTATAACTTCCATTCTAACTTTGGTATGGCGACATGTAGTATTCAATGGATGCATCCAGAAAAATGTATGCCAGTGGGCAGTGCTATAAAATGCCTCTGACAATAATTTTAGGGCATACCACCTATTTTCAGTTTTTCCTCACTTATTTGCCTTCTATTTATATAGAGTTGTAATCTCCAACATGCAGTACTGGCCTCCTGCATTATTTATTGTTTCAATATAGGGGACAATTACATATAATTAGCTGGATGACACTACTAGTTTGCTGGTGGAATTTGCTATGAATGCATTTGTTTCTTCGGGGAGTTGCTTTCTATTTCCTGCACTACTGCTCCGGTGCTGTTTAGAGAGACCTACCTTTTTTTTTCTTCCTTATTTATTGCTCCATTGGTCCGAGGCAGGAAGAAAGCATATGAAAATCAGTACGCAACAGCCCGTGAATAACTATCACAGGAGGCAGAGAATGAGTTGCATACCAATTAGAAAACACACAAATAGGCACAGGGTAAGTTTTCAACAACATATTCATCTGTGGGTGAAGAAATCCAGGTACATTTGACAGTGTCTTATGATATTTTATGGAAACCGTTGTCTGATCCCATGGAGGAGGTGATCTGTATTGTATCTTATTTCTCCACCATGATGTGTTCTGCATAATTGGATTTTCCAGATGGTTAAAGATCACTACCTTGTTATGCATCCTTAAAATAATTAGAATCTTCCAAAAAGTTTATTTTATAAATTATATTAGTCTTTCTTCTACCTTTTAAAATAGTTCACAGAACACAACTGAACCTACCATGAGGTTCTCCAAAACATTCTCTTAAGCCAGGCTATGCCCATAGGAAAGATTCTTGGACCCATCAGAGCTTAAGTAATTGGGATAAATGATCCAATATTTCTGAAGTACTGTCCAAGTGGCAGTCTCTTTGTATAAGGAAATCTCTTTTAAAAAGTTGGATAGAGCATGCCTTGGAGATCTGCTTTTTAAAGCAGTAGTCTGCATTAGGCTCCAGCTATCCATCTTGCCATTCTACCTGTGCAAGCTTGCAATCTCATTTATGATAGTCTCTCCCAAGGGCTGATCTTGGCCGCCTAGCTGAATTCCTTCCATCCCAGATTTCTATTTCTTTGGCGTCCTTTACCCATAGCCCCCTTAGATTGTCATATTTATCCTTGGCCTGCTGGACTGACTTCCTCACCTTGCCTTCCTATGGATTGGATATCTAGTATACTTTAGATGAGATTATCCCAATTGCTTATAATTAGGATACGATGGCTTACCATCCATTCCATATGGCAACCACATATGTTTTAAAAAGATCACAAGGGCTTTCTTTCTAATTAAATTGAGCATGCTACTTTTTCCTTTCCTCCTTTAGTGCATGTTGAATGTTACTGACCACTGCCACTCTTAGGATCATAGAATATCATATATGAAACAGTTGGAAGAAGTCAAAGAAATTATATAATCTAACACTTCCATTTCACTCATAGAAAATGAAACTCAGGAAAGCAAGGTGGTTGATTCAGAGATACAACTAGCAACTGAGATAAGATCCCATAGTTCCTAATTCAAGTTAACATTCTTTCCACATTTTGTTAGTTTTAAAACTTTTGTCTCCTAATTTCTGTATCCTACTTCATACTTTTATACCTCTGTTCTCTTTCCTTTTAACTTTTCTTCTGAGCCCCACCATTCGTAGCTATTGTTGCCCTTCAAGGATCTAAATAGTCACTATATACTCACGTCTCTGAGAACCACCCACAAGCAGAGAATCTACTATGCAGGCTTTGTGTTAACAAATCCCAAATAAGATTTTCCACTTAGCATCATCACAAAATCACTTCTCATAGACGTCTTTTAATTTAGTTTTATTTTGTGATCACAGATGGCGCAGCTTTCCCTTGGCTGGAAGTCTTAACTTTATGTCTATCACTGGGAAGTAGGAAGGAACATGGGTGGCAGAGGACATGTCTCCAATTCTCAAATTCCCTATACTATTAATGGGAATTCATACAGTTTCTTAGTACTAGTTATTAAGAGCAGCCCTTTACTCAGAGCTAGAGCATAGCAAAATATTCAATAATGCATTTTCTGTGCCTCTGAAAATCAGTCTGAAAACAGAAAGAAGTTAAACACTTTGTTCAATCATTTATTAAAATGAAAGTAGCATCCTGGGGCTATAAGAACATGGGGAGCCATTGCCACGTTCGATTTATTTTTAGCTGTTGTCAATTGTACATGAAAAAGACCCTAGTGTGCAGTCCCTTCCTGCTGACATTTCCACAAGGTAATTTACCTTTTGCTCCACTCTTTCTGGAAAACCCTCCAGTTATTTTGTGAGATAAACAATAGGTGCCTTTGCTTCAGTGAACTTTTGCTTGAGCTTAATGACCTGCTCTGGTTAGATGCAATCTCTTCACTCCTGTAAAAAAAGAAAATGTTATCACTAACACCCCTTTGCTTAGCAATTACTTCTCAGTGCTCAGTTTATTTTAGCTTTGGGGTAATACTGTACATTGGCTTCTCCAATTTTTCCTTTTCAGTGGATCACAGATTTCCACACCTGAAAGGTTGTAGTAGAAGTCAGTATAGCATCACGGATGAGATCAAGGGGTACAGAGTAAAACAGTCTATATTTCAACTGTAGTCCACCTTCTTCTAGATTTATTAAAAAAAATGACTAAACTATAAAATAAAATAAAAAGAAAAAAAGAAAAACAACTAAACTAGGACTCATTTTCTCTACCTGGAAATGAGGAAAATAATTAATTTTTACACTATGTTATATGAAATTGAATGGAGAATCAAATAAGATAATCCAAGTAAAAGAGTTGGTATAGTTCTAATATCTACTAAATACCAAATATGTCATTTTCAAAATATTAATAATAAATGCTAGTGATTTTAATTATTATTATAAATAGTACAAATCTCTGGTTGGGGGATTCTGCCAGAAATAAGGGCTGGCAACCTCCATCGTTTCTTTTTACAAAGGCTTTACTGTGTGAAATTGAAGGAGAAAAGAGCTGGAATTTTGGTTGGTATGCATGTATGTATATCTAGTGTGTATTTAATTCTTTCACTTAAGTATAAAATACAACCAGAATATCAAGCAAGTCATGAGTATGCAGCTCAGTGGATTATCACAAAGTAAACATATCTGCGTAACCATTATCCACATCAAGTACTAGAATGTTATCAGCATCTTCATGTTATTAGCTAACCATTAACTCCTCTGTCTTCCCTGAAAGTCATCATTATTCTAAATTCTGGCACCATGTTATATTTGCCTGCTTTTGAACTGTATATAAACTGGAATTGTACATAATGCACATTGTATTTTTCTAGCTTTACTCATAATTATGAGATTTATCCATGCTTTTACGGGAGGCAGTAGCTTAATTTCATTGCTTTTTGGTGTTTCTTTGTATCATTTATTCAAAATAATGCTGATGGACATTTGGGCTTTTTCCAGGTTCCAGCTATTTCACATAATTTTAACTTACAAACTAACAAATTAACACCACAGTTTCATGAGCAAAGGGAGAAGACACAAGATTTCTGGGCGATCAACAAAGGTCTTTATGACCCACAGCACAGCAAGTAATGTGAACTTCATGTTTGTGTCAGTTTCTCCTGTTCCATTCTGATGGGGTAATATAGAAGAACACTGTTGAATGGTGATCAGCAGTGCATTTGTGTGAAAATGGAGGAATCCCAAGTTCAGGAAACTCAAATCTTATTTACTTATTTACTTATTTATTTATTTATTTATTTATTTATTTATTTATTTATTTAAGCTCTATTCCCAGCATGNTCAAGTTCAGGAAACTCAAATCTTATTTATTTATTTATTTATTTATTTATTTATTTATTTATTTAAGCTCTATTCCCAGCATGAAGCCCAACATGGGGCTTAAACTCGCACCCCTGAGATCAAGACCTGAGATGAGATCAAGAGTCAGACGCTCCACTGACTGAACTACCCAGGAGCCCAAGGAAACTGAAATCTTTTTAAATGGGCTCAAAGAAAATCTGTCCCTTGTACTAGAGGGAGAGGCCAGTAAATGACTATTCCTCCTTAATCTTGAGTGAGACACTGTCTCTACTTTCCAAGGGTGTTTTCAATACAAACATCCTTAAAATGATCATCCTCAACAAAGGCTGTTTGGGCTTTGTCTGGAAAATATACAGAACTGCAAGAGACACATGGAAATTTGTCCCCCCAAAATATCCACATCTCTTCTCTTGACTGCTTTTGCATCCAGCAGATCTTTTCATGACTGTATTACTATCAGGCACTCTAATTATAACCTGGCCAACAGAGGTTGGCAACAAATCCATTCAATTTGTCTCATACAGTGTTTAATTAAGGCTACTATCAACAGGGTTCCAAGAAGTAGGATAAGCCAACCTGCAGTATCCACCTCAGTCACGCCACCAGGGGCTGGGGACTGACCCAGGCAACTAAATAAATCCCCAACCCATCAGTCTAACTTATAAAGTCAGACGACAGTCTCCTTAAATTTTTGTATTGACTTTTTCACTTGGTGCAAGGCATTAATTAAGATACAATAGAATGTATTAGCAATTATAAAGACTACACATTGACCTGCAAAGAGGAAGTTTAGGACTTCTGTCATCCACAGCAACCTTGGCCTGTGAGTTGAAGCTGATCTGAATGCCCTTAAGGGTTGGGGTGGTTTCACTGACGACTTCATATAAGATTAAGAACAGATTCTGTACCACCTTTTCTAACTGGATGACTCTCATTGTGGAAAAAAAACGCCCAAAGAATGCTTATAAATAAAAAGTCTATTTAAACTTAGATATAAAACATGTTTTAAAAATCATTTTGTTGAAAGTTATTCCACCAGTCTTTGTGCACAAACATGATTTTGCTTCTGTCCAACAGGAAAAGTACACATTTGTGTAAATGCATTCATATTGATATCATTTTCCTTGTATATAATTAACCTGGATAGGTTGAGCTTCTCTTTTGATTTTTCTAGCTCTTCTCACATTGTGGGTTTGATGAATAGGACAGCTCTCACAATGATGTGGAGTAAATTAAAAACATGAAAAATACCAAACATACTTACTTATTTCTAGATTTCTCATTTTGCAAAGCAAGAGAGCTAATTGTGGGCATTGCTTAGAGGCAGCTTGGGAAGTCCCAAAGATAGGTTGAGTGTAAAATATATTTTATTACTGGGACTAAGGGGCTTGAATTTGGAAAAGGTAATATTAAAAATAATTGGCAAAGCAGAAAAGACATGAGCATAAGTCATTGGTGTATATAGACAAAGTTTGAGGCAATATTTAAGATAAACTACTTAATATAAATATTTGGTTACTTTGAAGGAAGTAACAAAGAATTTTAGGGTCTGTGCCTTTTTCGGAAGTAACTTATTAAGAAATTATTCAGAAACATGCAAAAAAAAGTCACTAAAACTTAACAGGCTCTCATGATGTGAGGAAAGTTTGTTATCCAGGCAAACTATACTAAAGACATAGATTTTTTTTTAAACAACTGCTGTAATAGAAAGTAAACCAAATTCTAGTTTTACCCCTTTTTATANGTTAACAGGCTCTCATGATGTGAGGAAAGTTTGTTATCCAGGCAAACTATGCTAAAGACATAGATATTTTTTTTAAACAACTGCTGTAATAGAAAGTAAACCAAATTCTAGTTTTACCCCTTTTTATACAACTGATATAAAACTTTTTTCTGTTTCAGCAAGCCAGTTCTTCATCTCATGAATAAAGCCATAAACATTGAACTAACTTTGTAAAATTTTACACTTTTTAATGCTTCTTTCAAACTCATTATTTGCAAGTATTTTAAATCAAAGCAAATAAACATCACTACTCTTTGAATCTTCTACAATTTAACGATGCTGTTTACTATCTTTTTTTCACCTACTGCCACAAAGAAGCAATTTTACTTTAGGACACAATTTTACTCTTTTCTTCAATAAGATATCCACTTTATTTTCATTCATATATTTTTGGCAACTACTGTAAAGAGCACAGTTCTATCCAGACATAATAGCTGCAACTTCTAACCAAAAAAATTAGCTTCTGTTCCCCTGCAGCACAGAAAAAGCTGGGAGGCAGGTGAATGACCACTCTTAGTCGTATTTGAGCGCTGATTGTAGCAACAGAGCACCAGGAAAGACTATTCATAATTCATGAGCACACATATTTCCATTCAGCCATACACATTTGTTTTACATTTCTTCAAATGGCAAATACGAACATGCATACCATTATGACCCAGTGTTGTCTATCCATTCTCCCCAACCTTACCAGACAGACGCTTTATAATGTATAGAAACAGGAGGCAAAGGTGTATATGGATTAAACCTATGCTAGCAACTCAGCGTTTCTGTCAGAGCTGAGATAATGCAAGGGGATTTGAGTCAATCATTATGATCGATAGCATTATAAGAATTAATACACACACACACACACACACACATCTATTTTAAAGATTCTATCTATTTATTTGAAAGAAAGTGAGCACAAGCAGAGGGACGGAGAGGGGCAGAGGGAGAAGCAGACTCCCCACTGAGCAGATAGCCTGACATGGGGCTCCCCCAGGACCCTGGGATCATGACAGGAGCCTAAGGCAGACCCTTAAACCACTGAGCCACCCAGGTGCCCCTTAATCCACTTTTATAAACTATCATTTGTAATTTAATTTTTGAGACTATAATCATCACACATAATTTTAAAACATTTATTGGAAGCAATGCAATTTAATTTGAACAAGATAATTTATAGTGTATTTAGTAAGTGAAAACTGGTTTTCGATTAGAAAATAAACCCAAATTTTGAAAAACAGTATGTTACTATGCCTTTTAACTTTACAATACATACATATGTTTTAAAACATAGTTTTAGGGCGCCTGGGTGGCTCAGTAGGTTAAAGCCTCTGCTTTCGGCTCAGGTCATGATCTCAGGGTCCTGGGATCGAGGCCCGCATCGGGCTCTCTGCTCAGCAGGGAGCCTGCTTCCCCCTCTCTCTGTCTGCCTCTCTGCCTCCTTGTGATCTCTCTCCCTCTGTGAAATAAATAAATAAAATCTTTAAAAAAAAAAACAGAAAAAAAACCACATAGTTTTAAAAACAGTATTTTTTCAAAGATTTACCTCAACTAGAAATACTACATAATTTCTCCCTGGAAGATCAGGGGGATTATAAAAGATGGTAATTAAAAAAAAAAGTTCTAATTTTTCTTAAAATACTGAAAGTTTTTCCATTCTCACTCCTGTTTTGCTAATCTGATATACCAACTCTGTTCTGTTGCTTCCTAATTTGGGCCAAAGGAACTCAAATTATAGTTGTAGAAAAATGATAGAACTAACAAATAAATCCAATGGTTGGTTTTTAAAACAAAATGAAATAAACTAATAAACTATTTACTAATTCATTCAAGAAACTAAATTACTCCTGTTAAAAATAAACAACTACGATAGATGATTTCACAGGTGGATTGCACCAAACTTTGAGGGTGAGAGAACTCTAGCGCCCTTTGAAATTTTAAACAAAACAGCTTTATTAAAATAAAAGGGAGGCAAAACAAACTACATGTACTTTAAGGCTGCAGTTTGGTAGCTGATATCTATAGACAGATGATATCGATATAAGTACAGATATAGATATAATCGTGCATGTGTATCACGATATGATATTTATGCATGATTATACCACAAAACAGTCACCGCAATCAAGATAACCATTACCCCCCAAAGTGTGCTTATATCCCTCTATAATCCGGCTTTCCTGGCCCTCCTCCCATCCCTATGTAACCACTGATCTGCTGTCTGGTATTAGAGATTCGTTTGTATTTTCTAAAATTTTATATAAATGGAAGTGTATGATGCATATTCTTTTTTGGTTTCTTTTACACGGCGTAATTATTTTCAGGTGTCTCTATGTTGTATCGGTAGCTCATTTATTTGTATTGATGAATAGTATTTCATCGAATGAATATACCATAATTCATTTGTCCAACGTGTTGATGAACATTAGGGATGTTTCCAGTTTTAGGCTTCTAAGGATAAAACTGCTATGAAAAGATAGCTTTTATGGGCTTTTGCTTTCATATCTCTTGGGTAAATACCTAAGATCGAATGGGTGAGGAATATGTTTGTTTAACATTGTAAGGAACTCTTAAACTGCTTTCCAGACTCAAAATACCATTTTACTTTCCCACCAACAGTGGATGAGAGCTCCAGTTTCTCTTCATCCTTGTCAACCTCCTTGGTCAACATCCAAGTCAGTCCTTAGGGTGGTCAGACTTCTCAATTTTATTCATTTTAATGAGTCTACTAGAATGATGGTAACTCATGGTTGCTTTTCCATCAGAAAACTGCATAATGTTTTATTATTTATTTCCATAACACACTTTTTTTAAGGTGTACCATGTGATGATTTAATATATGTACACTTTGTGAAATAATTACTACAATCAAGTTAATGAGCACATCATCACCTCATGTAATTACCATTTTTTTATGTGTGGTGAGAACAGTTAAGATCTGCTTTCTTAGCAAATTTCAAGTATATGATACAGTATTAATAACTATAGTCACCATGTTATAACTCATAGTGATTTTAATTTGCATTTCCTATAGTGTTGAGAATCTTTTCACGTGCTTATTTGCCATTCATATATTTTCTCTGAAGCAATGTCTGTCCAATTCTTTTGCCCATTTTTAAAGTTTGGTTGTTTTTTTCTTTATTATTGAGTTTTGAGAGTTGTCTTTTTAAAAAAATACATTTGAATGCAAGTCTTTAATCAGACATATGATCTGCAAACACTTTCGTCTGGTTTGTGTCTTGTCTTTTCATTCTCTAAACAGTATCTTTCAAAGACAGAAATTCTTAGTTTGGAGGGAGTGTAATTTATCTTTTTTTTTCTTTTATAGGTTGTGCTTTTGTTGTATTTAAGAAATCTTTCCCAAAATAAGGTAAAAAAAAAGATTTTCCCTCATGTTTCTTTTTCGAAATTTCATGTATTTAGGATTTGAATGCAGGTCTACTATAAATTTTGAGTTAATTTTCATATGTGGTGTGATTCATAGATCAATTTTTTTCCTTTTTCTTTTTTTCCTCCTTCTCCTTTTTCTTTGTTTTTGCATGAAGATGTCTGATGGTTCAAGCACCATTTTTTGAAAAAGTATTCTTTCTCCACTGAATTGTCTTTTAACATTCGTGAAAATCAATTGACTATATTTGTGTAAGTCAACTTCTGGACTCTATTCTGTTATATTGTTCTATTTCTCATGTTGATACCAGTACCACAATGTCCTTGTTACTGCAGCTTTAGGATAAGACTCAAAGTCAAGAGGTGTAAGGCCTCCAACTTAGTTCTTTGACCAAGCTGACTGTGTTCAGTGTATGCTTTAGACCTCTAGGATGGGCAGGAGAGGGTGTGTGTGAGCACATATATGATTTCTGAAGTAGAATCTGTGAAAATCACCAGTCCTAAAGGGTAACAAATGGTCTTATACTTTTGAAACTTCTTATTATGAAATAAGAGACAAGACTATGTTATTTATTTATTACTATATTATTATAGATGAAAACTTTCATGGATAATTTCATATTTTCAAGAATATTAGTATAATTATTAGGTTTTAGAAGCTATAAACTTATAGATAACAGAATCAAGGATTCCACACAAGCTGAAAATCTTTTATTTATTTTTAAAAATTAAAAAAAATTTTTTTTTTTTGAGATAGTGCACACACACACGCCTGCAAGTGGGGGGATGGGGTGGGGGTTGGGAGGGACGGAGGGAGAGGCAAAGAGAGAATCTTAAGAAGGCTCCTGGCTCAGCATGTAGCCTGAAAAGGGAGTGGGGTGGGGGAGGTGCTCCATCTCAAGACCCTGAAATCATGACCTGAGACAAAATCAGGGGTCAGACCAGAGATTTAACTGACTGAGACACCCAGATACCGAAGCTGAAAATCTTTTAATGTGCCATCCCAAGCCCTGCCTCATCAGTTTATAGGCAAGAAAAATAAGATTCAAAGAACCTAAAGAATTTATCCATGTCCTCTCAGAATATTAGCATAACTGGTGATATTTGGATTTAACAAGTATGGTTTTAAATTTCAGCCCTGACATTTACTAGCGGCATCATTTCGGACTTTTCTTTTTTTTCTTCTTTTAAACTCTTGGAAGCTAAGTTCCCTTATTTTTAAATTAAAACAATAGTTTTCTTTCAGGACCGATTTATAGTTCCTGGCAAGATTCAAGAGTTCAATGTATTGCGGTTATTAACACAAAATGGAAACAGTAGACTCTGTAACCTAGGTTTTCTACCTCAAAGTTCAGGGCTCTTTTTGGAACACTATTACTTTTTAACAATGTGTTAAAAAGGAGAGAGAAAGAGAGAGAGGAGAGAAAACTATAAGGAGAGAACTTATTTTAAGTTGATTGCTTCCAGTAATGTCCATAATTAAACAAGCAAACGGTGTACAGTATAATGCAAGACAAGCACAGCTAAAACACCTAAAGTGACTAGCACAACGATGCTAGCGACCTGAAGCTCCTATCTCACGGCTTCTAGGCTTAAACGGGAATAGAGTATGATGTCCATCCCCTGACCCCAGTAAAATCAAAATAACACTGCCTCCAACAGACCCTTCTGGGATCAGGGTCCACCTCAGGGAAAATGATCGCTCCTAAGATACATTGCTCCCTGGAGGCTGTTGCAAGCTTGCTTTCTTTTCTTCCCCATCAAGCCTCTCAAGCCTCAGGCTAATCCTTTCCTCAACTCTTGCTTCTTTTTCTGCCTTGCAATAAAATTCTCACCTGGGCATGCATCGTTGACCTAGTTCAAGGAATTTGTGGAGGACCATAGCTCTGTTCTTTTCAAATTTTAATGTACACAACAATCAGCTGAACATTTTTTTTTTAATCCAGATTCTGACTTGGCAATTCTTGGGTGGGCCTGAGATTCTGCATTTTTAGCAAGTTCCCAGGTGATGCTAATGAGGCTGGCCCACAAACTAAAAAGGAAAGGGTCAGAGAAGCTGTTATTTATGACTAATTATTGGTGTGTGTCACCAAGTTTTATTAATAAGTTTATTTTATTAACTTTATTAACAAGTTTATTTTATTCACTTTATTAACAAGTTTAACCAGCTTTGTTCTTTGTGGCATATCGTCAGTTTCAGGGTTGGGATGTTTCAAAAGGAAGAAAATCCAAACTTTTGGCTCATCCCATTCTTCTAAGGAGCTTGTTTAAAAGGCAGATATTCCTAGTTCAGCCCTTAAGATTCCAGTTCAGCTGATGTGGGGTGGGTGCAGGAAACTACACTTTGAACAAATGATTTTGCTGCATATTGTCCATGACTTAAAACCCGAGGATCGCAAACATGAACAATGAAGCAGTTCCTTTGGGGGGGGAATGTAAAATAATTGAAATCATTTGAAAAATAATTTCATGCTGGGGCCCCTGGGTGGCTCAGTTGGTAAAAGTGTCTGCCTTCGGACGAGGTCATGATCCTGGGGTCCTGGGATCAAGCCCTGCATGAGGCTCCTCGCTCAGCAGGAAATCTGCTTCTTCCTCTGACCCTCACCCTGCTCCTTCTCTCTCTCACTCTCTCTCTCTCTCAAATGAATAAAAAAAACCTTTAAAAAAATAACAATAATTTCGTGCTCCTTTCTTGTATAATTTCTTACCAGTATCAGTCATCTAATATTGTAACGGAGTGTTTTCCACTCTATACAACCCAAGTAATGGCCCTTTTCTCATTTTTGCTTCTCAGCTTCTGTCTTAGCATGTGATGGTCTACTTTGCGTTAGGAAGCAAGAAGACTCCTGACAATCACAATGTTTGAAATGAGCTATAGAGAACAACTTTACTTTCTAGAGATGCATTTTTTTTTAAACAGGAAACTGTCTTGAGCTTTGCAGTAAATCATTGCTCTGTCTGAGAGTCTCCCCACGCACCCTCTATAACATTCTGGGACTGTATTATAACTCAATAGGTTAGGAACTGACTCTGAATGCTGTCTGATTTCTAATGGATTTTCTGTGGGTTCTTTCTACCGCTTTGGCTCTGACTTATTTTTTTCAAGAATTTTTCAAAATTCCGGAGTGGTTCTGTCAGTTGAGTGTCTGGCTCTTGATTTCAGCTCTGGGCATCATCTCAGGGTCATGAGATCCCGCCCTGCCTGGGCTCTGCGCTCAGCGGGGAGTCACCTTGAGGATTCTCACGCTCTCTGCCCCTCCCCCGACTTGTGCAGGCTCTCCCTTTCTCTAAAATAGGAAATACATCTTGTAAGAATTTTTTTTGTTCCAAAATTGGGCTGGGGAAATAACCTCATCAACCAAAAAGTGGGTACTTGGGAAAAACCTCCGATTCGAGCCGGTCTCATCCCTGTCTCTCAAACCAGCTTCTCTGGAGGCAGACCCTGTGAATCCACACTGGCGCGAACACTGCTGGTGGAGCTCAGGCTCAAGGAGGCTTGAAGACCCTGACTCTGTTGGAACCCCTGCGACCAGTGACAGCCAGATCTGGCGGCGTCGTTCTTGCTCTTCAGCGTCCTCCTCACCAACACTCTTTCCTGACCTCCATGAGGGTCATAGCTTTGCTGTTCAAATTTGTGTATTATGAAGTTGAAATGAGAGAGGACGCTGGTAAAATAACTCACTCTACCTCCTACTCCTAAGTAAGTCTTTCTGAAGCAAGTATAACATGAATGGTAGGTCTTCCTGATGGCTGGAAAAGACTTGCAATTTATTTTCTTTAAATTTAACTTAACACTCCTACAGCTTTATTACTAAACCAGTTCTCTTACCTCAGGCTGGGTCTTGCCTCCATATCTCACCAAATAATCACAGGCATTCCTTATGATTGTGCCTTGCCTAGGGAGCTCAGGAAGTAGAAAATTTTCCATGGCTTTCCTCTTGTCATCATTTCCTTCCTCCAAACTCGAGTTTCACACTAGGAATAAAATCTCTTGTTTCCTCAGAGGAAAATCTCCCCAACTGTCTCACCATCGCTGGGCCCACCTGACTTGGTGTTGACCTCTTACCTTTGGCTTGATGCATCATGTCTCACCATTCAGCAGCTTCTTATTCTTCTTATTAGTTGTCTGCTTCTTACAGACAGTAGCCTCTATTCTATGAAATCCACATTCCTACAAATTTTAATTGTTTTAATTTTTTTAAATATGACTGTCTCTGAAATATTATTTTGAAATTATATTTGGGGAACATACCAATCTCATGTTTTTCAGCTTTGCTTTTGTTCCCTTGTGTCCCTTCTAATTCCTCTGATTTTCTGGTGTCTTGCTTGCCCTGAGCATATTCTACAAGGGAATCAATGGCTTTATGATTAAAGTCCAAATGGTTTCAGAACTCCCCAGAATATTATAAATGTACGCATTTCATCTCACTGCGAGATCTGAGATTTTCTCAAATGCTCAGTTACTTATTTCAAGGTCTTTGTGATTTCTTGATGCAGGCTTGTGCTATGTTCCCACCGTTTCCCATTTGCATTACCTGAAACTGTATTCTTAGCCCAGAACAAAGAGACGTACTTATTCCCTGTCTAAGAGCTGGTAGCTTTCATCAGGCTGAGAATTAATTACTCCTGAGTATGACCTGTGCCTAGCAAAAAATTCAGAAGTAAATGGCTGTCATAAATTGTTTTAATTAAATGATGTTTCCACAAGTTGTTCTGAGGCGTGTGACTGTAACAACTGAATACTAAGTCTTTGTAAAATCTATATGAGGCCTGATATAGCGCGTCTTACTTGAAGAAGAGATTTCTCCCTGTAAGTCTGTGGATAAACTTAACTTCCTGGAAAATCATTCCTAAACACCTCTTTGACATGTGGCAAGGAAAAAAAAATCTACTATCTCCTCGTCCCTGAAAAGCAAAAGAAGTGTGAAGACTAATGCTTCAAAGCTGCCCACAAACAACAAAATGATAATATGTAGATCTGATCAGTGAACAAAAATGATCTTTGATACAGTTTTCCTGTCCTTCTACTAGAAAGGCAAAAATCTAAATATTTTTCAGGTAAACTGATGAGTTCTAAAATAGATTTTTTTCCCCCAGTGGGTGGGAGAAGGAGTACAGGTAGGGGAGCAGAGAACAGTAACTTCCTTGCTTTTCAATTCATATTAAGGATATTTTTAATCATATGGTGCAGGGTTTATACCATAATATCTTTTCACTTTTTCTTATCTAAAAACTACCTAGCTGTACTCTGAAAGGGCAGTGTAAGAAATCTTAGAAACATTTAAATTCCCAGACTGCATTGCCTTTTACTTTTATTTTGAAAGATGAAGAGATCTCAGCTAGGAGGTACCTGGAGACTTTTGGAAGATCCCTCAAGCAGAACAGTGTTTAATATATTACTCCTTTTACGCACAAGGTATGCGTTAGTGGCATAAGAAAATATTACCTTTGAGAGGTCACCTGAGCTGACTGCTCACCCACAGAACTTTTCAACAGAGCAGTAGCATTTCATGATGTTTGGAACTTACAAAGTGTTTCCACACGGTAAAGGGTGGGTTTTGAATATTTAGTGCCAGGCCCAAAGAATGGAGCAAAGAATAAAGAATGTGCAAGAACAGGACAGTGGCCCGATAGGCCATCGGCTACTCATGGATCTGAGCGCCATGCTCCCCTGCCCCCTGCCCCACCTCGTGCTTTGTCACTTCTACCTAGTTTCTCTTTGTTTTCACAGCCACCACCTTTCTTAAATTCTGATCATATATTCCACTCATACCGCTTCGCAATGCATAATGATGGAGCCTAGCTCAGATCATGGCACATGGTAGGTCTACTACTGCTGCTACTACACACTTATGTTGGTCAAATTACAAATCTTTAGTTAGCCTTAGTATTTTAATAATCCACTTGGAGTAATGAGATTTGTCCACTTTATTTGCTGTCCTTATAAAGAGATGACCTCCTTTTAAGGCAATACCGCCTGTAATGTATAACCTTATGTGGAAGTGTGACCCAAGAGACTGAATTACAGTTTCTGAAGATATAAATGTAAACGATATATATGTCAGAATCAATTACACGTATAAAAGGGAAGAATTCATTTTTTCCCCCAACAGTTATTTTTTTTATCTCAGGGTTGTAAACCTCTGATGAAAAATCCCACTAAAAGACGAGGTATGCCCACCTCTTTATTAAATCCCTAATAATTTCTGTTATAAGTATATTTCAAGGTAAGTTAGCCCAGGAAGTTCAAGTTGGAGTCCTAGCTTTTGCTGTCTCTGAAATGGCTTATGTTTGCCTGCTGCTATATCATGTGGATATTCCATTAAGATCTTACTGTCCTAGTGATCACCAGAGAGCTAGTCAAGCCACCTTAGACATCACTGAACATTTCAGGCACATCTTGGAGATGTTAACACCTGGTTAAAATAACAAGACACTCAGATGTTCCAGAAGCTAAATATTTAATATCCTGGATTTCCCATCAAATTCTGTCCTCATAGTGATTTTCTCAATTCATGGTTTCTGATTCCACAGTATGAAGGTCTAGCCCCTCAAATATTGGTTTTATGTTTATTTTACACTCCAACTTCTGAACTTATAGTACATTATAATGACTGGTCTATTAACATAAAATAAAAGGTATAATTCCAATAATGTTTTAATATGACATCCATAAATTACTAATTAACAATAGATTAATGCACCATGAACTTACTGCTAAACCTACATATTACAATGTTGAAATGTTTTTTAATGATTCGAAAGGCACTGGGGTGACTTCATTTAGAGTCTCCAAGTCAGTGGTTTGAGTATATTTCTTCCTGTGCTATTCACATGAAGCTAAGTTTTTCCCTTAATGTGGAGTTTCCTAATGCAGCTATAGAACTTTATAGACATTAATTAGGATTATGATAAAATGACAGTGCTTTCAAATGTCTTTCTATCACTATTGCCACTATATTATCTAATTGATGAGGAGAGGAAAGCTAGTTTCAATAGAATAAGAACATTCCACCCCCCCAAGTAATTTCATCTAAATCTGGCATGATATGAACTATATATCTTTAAGATTATGGCAAAAGACTACAGTAACCTTTTCTTTAAACTGTTCTTTGCATTTCCATGTGTTTTCACACTGCCAGTTCCTTGGGCCAGATTCAAAATGTCAAAACTCTTCCCGTGTTTCCATCCTGGACTTAAGATAAATTGTTTCTTAGAGAAACTTTTCTTATAGATCCGAAAATTTTTGTTTAAGCTTCTGAAATAAACAATATAGTTTTAAGCAAAATATAAATACCATGAGCTTATTGACACAAATTATCTTTTCTTAATGAGTCAGAATGTCAAGGCTGTGGTTAGGATGAGGTTAAATTCAGTTGTTTAAATTGTAACATACTATGCTTATTGCAGAAATAACATATAGTTATTAAGACTGTATTATTACAAAAGAAAATACTTTAAGAGTTTTTTGGCACACTTGATATTTTGGGTAAAATTTTATAATTCCCCAAGAATTCTTAAAATACTCATGTGAAAACAAAGGAAAGGTCAGTGATATTTTAAATGATTCTACTCAGGGAAACAGTTGAAACCTTGCTAGAAGAATGGATTAGGCATTCATGAATGGATAGCATGAATGTGGTTCTAGCCATTAGAAACAGCCAAGAAGACAAGCAAATTTCTTGGGATTTAAGGACATTACCACAGAGCCTCTGAATTGGTAAGACCAGACACTTTTTAGGTTACTAGAAGAGTCCTTTCCCCACATCTGGAGATGAGAAGATGTTATCAAACTGTGAAGACTCTCCTCATCCTCATATTTTGAAGGCAAAAAAATCCATTTACTGAAAAAAAAATGCTAGAGATTTCTTGGGTCAATATAATACGGCATCAAGAGAAATTACTTTTTAAAATGTCTTCAAGGCAATGTATAAAACATAGTGACATTATTTTTTCGATTTATGACAAGTAATTTGTCTCCACAATAAAATTCACATTTTGCGAATATTTCGTCAAGATATTTACACCAGTCCATTCCTCTGACTCAATAGTAGGAAAGGAACTACTGTAAGATGAACAGTTGAGGTTAATCTGTTTTGTCAAATCATGCTTCACATTGAAATGATAGCCCTTAAGATTCTTTTCTCTCAATTCTGTAGAGAGCTTTTCATCTTGCTAGGTAGTGGTTAGTCTGAAGTAATGTTCTCCAGGTGGTCATTTTTAAAAAATAAATGTCTATTCTCATAGGCTAACTAAGGAAATGTACTTGCAGAAAAACAAGCAACATAGATTACATATTAATTGTTGAGGAACTTCTTTAAAAAAAAATAAAAAAGATGGAGTGAGTTTAAGTACCAGAAACACTCCCTTCAGTTTTCTGTTTACTCTGTCCATAAAATCATGTAAAAAGGGTGAAAAAAAAAGTCTCAGCATCCAAAAATAGTGAAAATAATTTAGTAGATGACAGAAACCATTACATTTTTCTGCAAGTTTCTAAAGCAATGGTCCAGGATTAAAAGATAAGACTTATAAGAAATATGAATACTACCTAGAAGAACACCATTCGATCAGGACTCAATTAAAAGAAAACTAGAATACCCCAAATGACACCTCCTGAACTTGACATTGGGAAGACTCCACAGTCAGCCCTTCAGTGAAACTTCAAATGCACTCAAATGCACGTTGATTGTCTGTACTTATTTGGGGAGAAACATATGTGTTCAAGAATTGAAGTGACATATTCTGAGGCATTCTGCTATTGATGTGTTTACTAACCCAGGGGTTTTGGAAAAAAAAGTCCAGTAGATCTTCCTTCTTTCTTCAGGAGCAAATAAAGCACATATTTCTACTTTCTGCACATTCAGTTTGCAGTTGAGAATTGTTAATGCCAAAGTTTTCTAGTTCCAAAGCCACTGAAGTGGGCAGAATCTACCTCTGTGGAGATTTAGCTTTGAACAAGCCCCTGTATTCTTGAAATATAGATGAAAGAAAGTTAGAAAATCCCTCTAAATTTCAGTTGGGCCATCCCAGGTTAAGTTGAGCCATGACTGATAACAAATGATATCTAGCAGGGAGAGACTATGTTGTGATATTCCAAAGAGTTTCTATTTTGAAGTAAATGGCTCTCATTCTAAACCAACCTTCGCCACTTACAAGCTGCATGAGACTTGGACAACTTACTCAATCTCTTTGAACCTCAGGTTTAATATTGGTAGAGTTGTCAATCTCTTCAAATTGTGGCCAAAAGCAAAGCAAATGCATTTATAGCACCTAATCTGATGCCTGGCACAGAGTAGGCATCATTGTTCTCCTTAACATCTGTACGAACATTTTCATATATCCAGTCAGTATTCATTTAAACCCTCTCATAAATTTGTTATATACATGTTTAGTATAAGCTGTATTTAGGCTAGTTTTATAATTATTAAAGGCAGGTATAAATCTTCAAGCCTCATACACCACAGGAGCCTTGGATGAGGAATGAGAAATGCAAATTTCTTTGTTATACTAAATGGATTTCCTCTCCATCTTAAACTCTTACACTACGCTCCCCCCAGTCCAGGATGAAAAGAGCTACCTCAGTGTTTTCTTTTGATTTAGGAAAAAACTCAAGCAATGTAGGCTGCTTCTTCTCCATCATTTCTCATTGGAGGAGCATTAAATTGGAGGTTGGGAGAGATTCATAGCATCCTGTCCTCAGGGGCTGCATCTGATCATTGGCCTGAACTATTTTATGACAGTACCTCCAGAGATATTTACTTTGTCATTTGGTCTTGGTTGTATGGCCTTTACTTTATCCACGAGGAAAGATCCTCTGACTCTGCTGGCCCTTTGTGTCCTGTCTGCAATAGCCTGACTACATGAGATAACATGGATGACAATTTATGCCCTTACAGTATGTATGAGAACTTGACTTTTGACTATCCCAAGCTACTTTCTTAGGTATTATTCACTATTCTGCCATCTATATTCCACACATCAAGGCTATGGTCGGTTGAAGAATTCTGAGAACCTTGCCAATTCCCAAGGCAGTCAGGCAGGACGGGGGCATATTCTCTGATATCCTTAGTACCTAAATTTCTCTGGGGTTCTATTGCTCCTCCTAGGAATGGGAACTGACCTTGACTCCACCAATAACAAATACTCCTGATTCCCCTCTAAATCTTCTCCTCCATTATTCCTCTGTTGCTCCTCCATCTCTTCCCCCTCCTCCTCCTCCTCCTCTTCTTCCTCTTCTTCTTCTTCTTCTTCTTCTTCTTCTTCTTCTTCTTCTTCTTCTTCTTCTTCTTCTTCTTCTTCTCTTCTTCCTTTTTTTAAACTTAAAAGATATATCCACTATCCTAGGTAGTGGTGATAGAATTGGATCATGTATTCTTTAAATTATATTTACACTTGAATGTGGCCCAAATAAACATAAGAATTTGATAGCTGTGATAAATTCTCTTTTGGAAAAGAAATCCTTGCAGCAAACCAAGGCCTGTGTCTCTTGGATCAAAATAGAACAGAATTATGACCGAGTAAAAAGAAATTGGAGACATGAAGTATGATAAGCATAGACTAATAGTTCAAGTTATTAGCCTTTTCCATTTCTCTTATTAGAAAATATATGAAATATATCTTGAATTGAGGCAGTTTTATTTTATCCATCAGTACCTGGAAAGAGACCAGCCAAATGACATTCATGAAAAGCCAGATATCATTTTTCTATTTTTCTCTAATGGACAGATAACCAAATTGGGGAATAGATGCTCTAATGAGGAACGATTAATTCCTAAAGGATTAATTTAGCAAACCAAAAGCTGTAAGCAAGATAAACATCATGCTGCCATCCATGCAAGAACATAAGGCCAAAGTAGCATGGATTCAGGTTAAAAAATTAGTTGCTTGGCATGAACAAAACTTTTGGATATATGAATAGCCAAATATTTGTACATGGGAAATGATAACAGATTTCAATTCATAAAAAAAGTCTTTTATTTTCACGAGGGTGATAATAGTAGTCATTTTATTAAAAGCCGATATTAATTGAGCACTTCCTTTCTGTTGGACACAGTTCTAAGTGCTTAATATGTATTAATTCTTTTAATCTTCACAACTCATTATTATCTACATTTTGGTTGGCAGATTTAGCAGATAAAAATAAAAGATGCCCAGTTAAATTTGAATTTCAGATTAGCAATGAATAAATTTTATTATAAGTGTATTCCAAATATTAAATGGGACATATGAATAAAATTATTCATTATTTATCAGAAATTCAAATTTAACTGGGCATCCTCAATTTTATCTGGCAGTCCCATCCTCACTTCACAGGTGAGAAATCTGAGGCACAAAAGAAATATGTGTATCTCTAAAAACTGGATTATTTCAGATATACATATCAAATAAGAGCCCTGATCAATCCCTGATACATTTTATATTCCTTCTATTGTTTTTGAGAAAAGTGATAAATCTTAATCCATATTTCCTGAGAATCTTAATTTTTTTTTTTTAAGATTTTATTTATTTATTTGACACAGAGAGAGAGATTACGAGTAGGCAGAGAGGCAGGCAGAGAGACAGGGAGAGGAGGAAACAGGCTCCCTGCTGAGCAGAGAGCCTGATGCGGGCCTTGATCCCAGGACGCTGAGATCATGACCTGAGCCGAAAGCAGAGGCTTTAACCCACTGAGCCACCCAGGCGCCCTTTTCTGAGAATCTTAACATCATTACTCAACACCAGTTACTCTGCCTTAAGCACAATGAGGAGTACATTTTAAAGGACTCTTCCCGTTCTAGATTTGTCTTCTATTAGTCGTAATTGGTCAAATTGCAGTTTTCAAGCATCTTTTTCACTTCATGATTAGTTCATTGAAATGCCCATTATTTGGTGTCTTTCTTTCAAGTCTTCACCAAAACATTTCAAGAAAGGACAGAAATCTAATGTACTAATAGAAATGCTGATTATCACCCAGCCTATTTCTTAATGGGGCAGACAGTACTCTGATGGTAAAACCAACACTAGGATAATATTCTGGAACCAACTTGATCTATCCCTCATCAAGAGCTGGAGCTCTTCAGATGAAATTCCAGCCACTGTGTTTCCTACTTTCCCTTGTACTGCTGTGGCTGCTTTGAAGCAGGGCTGTAAATGTAGACACCCCACTTGCAATAAGTCATGATTGCATTTGTGTTTTTTTAAAGGTGGTGTTTGGTTCAAATATCAGGTTCTTCCTAAATGTTACTTCTTTACATGATTTAGGAATTTTCACTTTGAGAACTTTGCAGCTAACATACTTTATACAGGAGTTTGTGAGGACTCATGGGTTATAACCAGAAACCTTCCAGAATCAGACATATTTACAACAGACAAATAACTGGACTCCTTCTGCAAATACCTCACCAAATGTTTATGGTATATTTTAGGTGAAAGTATTTCCTACACATATATCATTAACAATTCTGATTATGTGTTATGATCTTTATCAATAATAGTTTATTGCTATATCAATATATAGTATTTGTAATGTACCTGTCACTTCACTAAATGACTTCTATACATAATATCATTGAAAGCTCATAATAATCCTCTTGGATTGATTGCAGTTATTCTATTTTATGTATAAGAAACCCGAGTCTCAGCCAAAATCATATAATTAGTAAGGAGAGAATTAGGAATCCTAACTGAGCCGGTGATCTTAACCATGATGTAGGACTATGTTTTTTAGTTGTATAAAATCCCATTCCATTTGTGAATGACATGTATACCAGGAGCTCCTCACAAACCTTTCTCTGGAAGCTGTGGTTAAGAAGGTAGATGTAGGTCGCTATCCATCACATTTGTCTCTGGACTGGGACTAGTTCATCAGTACACCTGAAAGATAGGGCCAGTTTCCTCGGGTTAGTCCCTTCAGGGTGGAGTACTACATTGATTGAATCCACATGTAAACCTATCAGATACAGCACCGGTAACCTGAAGTCTGTGCCTTGAATGGAGATAAAGAGGTCAATCATTCCCAACATTGTTTTCAAAAAACTTCTTGAATTTTCCACTCATCTCTCCTAGAAAAGACCTCTGGCTTCCTATTGGACCTGAGGTCAGGGAGTTTACATTTACTTTAGATTCTCCCAACTAATTTGGTCTTCTACTCCATAATTTTTTGATTTTTAAAAATTTTTTAAATTTTTTGATTCTTGATATGTTAAGAATAATCAGCTATTATATATTGACCTATTTTGCTTAGCACCCTGAAATGTGGATAATAACATTATCATTTTACATATGGGAAAACTAAATACAGAAGGCTGAGCAATTTGCCCAAGGCTGCATATCAGGTAAGAGCAGAATCAAGGGCTTCAAGATTCCTATGTTAAGCTATGCTACTAGGCTTATGTCTGTAAGCTCTTATTCTATCATAACCTCTTTGTTTCTTTTAATATATCAGTTACTTAAAACATAATATGTCAAATGCACTTTTCTCTAGCAAGAGTAGAATTCAGTATACTTTTGATTTACTATGGGGTCTTCATAAGTGGATCCATTTCTAGAATGCTCAGAAGGACTTGGTTGTTGTATAGTTTAGGCTCTAACATTATACTTTTTATAAAAAGCTCACAAGCAATGATAAAAGCATCATAGTGAAACAGCCAAATATTTAATGAACTTTCAGTACTTAATAATTCTTCCACATTGATAATGGCCAGTGTTCTTAGAGTTATTTTAAGAGTCTAGAGGTCAGTCAAATCCCAAATCCTATAAATTGCTGTTTCTCGGAAGTTTCCTTAAAATAAACTTTTCTTTATGATGTTAATATTGTAGAAAGTCATTTTCTATCGCTGTAGAAAGTACTTTATGTAGAAAGTGCTTTATAAACCCTGATGAGTGTGTTTTAATATTAGTAATATTAGCAATTTTCCTGAGAGCATTTCTTCCACTTTTGACATGTGTTTACAAGATAAGCAATAAAGTGTTTTATTTGTAAATAAAGAGCTCTTTGGAAAGTCAGACTGAAAACACATTAAAATGCACAAAGTCTTCACTTCCTCCCTTTTTTCAACATTCATTGAAATCTGTTTAAATAATGAGTATTATGTTCAATGTACATCCTTTTTGAAGAACAACCAATGGAAATTAGCATTTTAAACTTAGTGGATGAGTGTAGATAGCAGACAGAAGGATGTCTGACTTTTTTTTTTTTGGCCTTATTTAGTGAAATTCTAATTATTTAGATAATATGCATAAAATGAACAATTTATATTTAAGAATTTATTTGAGTTTAAACCCCTGATTATGTGATCGTATATGTTTTCCACCTCCCTGGGTTATAAAAAAAGAGAATATCTATCTATGGTTTGTGACAATCGCATCTGGAAGGGACTTCAAAACACTTCTAATTAAAATTAGTTATTGAAAATCTGTTTGAGCTCATCTCATGAAAATTTTCTAAAGACATGTGTGGAGTGTCTTTCCCCTTCCCAGAATACAAATAGATTTAGTATTTATTACAAAAAATATTTATGTCATGTAAAATAGCTACCAGCCCAAATAACGTGGATATGATACCCCTAATTTAAAAACCCCCAAGCCACCAACACTAGCTGTCATTTGGAAAGAGGACCAGACCTAGGAGATTGCTATTACTCCTACAAATAAGGATGAAATCCTCCAAGTGATATAGTTGTGCATGTATTGTCCATCCCAGAAAACACTGGGCAAAATCCCCACATATTTATTATTTGAAGATCAATAAAGAACATTAAATAATTTAATAAGGGACTCTTACCCTTTATAAATATGTGGGAGTATGGGAATGACAGAGAAAAATCATCCAGCAATCTACTCTACCATAAAAACAGTGAGCATACCGACTGTCAAAGTTGTCCAAATCAACTTTTTCAGAACTCTGGAATTAAACAAAGTTCTGCAAAAATCCAAGGAATATTTATTCAAGAAAAACGGACGGTTCTCAGTAAGAACAGATAGTTTTGTGGCATTTAAATATATCCCCATCCCTTTTTTTCTAGCTTTGAAGTAGTCTTGAAAGCAAAAGTTTCCTAATCATGTAATCTTGTAAACCTAGCAGGCACTGGAGGAGGGGCAGACAGGAAAGGCCAGAATCTTATATTGAGCAGTTTCATGGAAGCACCCACTTACAGGGCTCATCTTTATATGTCCTGACTCAGAGCTCACTCACTATGAATGGCTTTTCACCCTGAGTCTATACTTGTAGAAAACCATCAGCAGCAATTATGTAAAATTGAAGCTACCTAAGGCAATGAGAACACTTGGGGCAATCAAGAAACTGATCAAACAAAACAAAACAAAAACAAAACAAAACAGAAACAAAAACAAAGGAAGAACTAGAGAAGGAGATATCTGTAGGGATCTTTGAAGAGCTCCACCATATTCCTGGGAATCTAGAATGTATTGCATATGTTTGAGGATGTGTGCATGCTCAGCAAAGATCTCAAACACCCTAATCTCTTATGGCCCTGCACATGTCTGAACAAAAAGCAAAAGAAAAGTGGTAAATTAGCTGCCTGAGCTTTGAAGGCATGGCCAAACATGCACACAGAGCCCTTTGGCACACTGGGAAATTTATAGGTTGAAAACATTAAAGGAAATCTCTGATCAATAATTAGCTGACCAATAGCTAACTCAACAGAAACTTCAGTAATCACATATGACAGAGAACACCGACTTCACAGAATTAGTTCAGGACAGTTACTAAACAAACACCACTGCCAACACCAACAACAAACATCAACACAGAAAAACTTCTGAAGGATGATTTCCATATTTGCCACATTCAGTTACTAAAATACTTATTTTTTGGGATGCCTGGGTGGCTCAGTTGGTGAAGCATCTGCCTTCAGCTCAGGTCATAATTCTAGAGACCTGGGATCTAGTCTGCATCAGATTCCTTGCTCAGCAGGGAGACTGCTTCTCCCTCTCCCTGCCACTTCCCCTGATTGTGATCACTCTCTCTATCTCTATCTCTCTAACAAATAAATAAAGCCTTAAAACATTATCTTTTAACATAAAAACATATGAGACATTAATAAACAGACCAAGAAAATATTGTCCATATACAGGGAAAACACAGGTCAATGGAAATTGTCCATGAGGAAGTCCACACTAGATTTAATTATACACAATTTAAATCAACTGTTTTAAATATGCTCTAAAAAAAAAAAACCAAAAACCCAAAACAGCAGCAACAAAATAACAATGTCTAAGGATGAAAAGAGCATGAGAATGGTGTCTCACCAAATATAGAGTATCAGTAATAATAAATTATAGAAAAAGGAACCAAAGAGAAATTCTGGAGTTGAAAATTATAATAAAAGAACTAAAACTTTAATTAAATTAAATTTGAAATTAATTTAATTCAAAACATTAATATACATATCCAAGAAGCTCAACAAACTCCAAGTGGGACAAGCTCAAAGAACATGCACATCATATATAGAGAGGCAAAAGAATGAAGCTGATCCTTAACTTATACCATCTATAAAAATTACTCTGAAATATATTAAAGACTCACATGGAAGATGTAAAACCATCAAGCTTCTAGAAGAAAATTAGGAAAAACATTTCATGACATTAGACTTTAGCAATGATTTTTTTGAGTATGATACCAAAAGCACAAGCAATAAATATACAAATAGACCAATGGGACTACCTCAAATTTAAATTCTTTTCTGCATCAATCGGCACAGTGAATAGAGAGGAAAAGGCAACCTATGGGTTGCAAGAAAATTGCATATCATATATTTGATATATGAGGAATTTTACCCAGAATATACAAAGAAGTCCTATAATTCAACAAATAAAAAATATCAAATAATCCAATTAAAAATGGGCATAAGAATTAAAGAGACATTTCTCCAAAGATGATATTCTAGGTGGTGAATAAACATTTTAGAATTGAGGCTGGTAGAGTGATTGTAATTTTGCTTTCAGGTAAGGATGGTCTATAATAATACTGCGGAGTGATTCATAAACATATGAACAACTGAATTGATCCATTTTATTTCCTATATGAAGATGTTTGCCAGTGTCCTATGTAGAGGAAAGCAGCATGCTAAAAAGTTGTGTTTAGTTTCGTACATCTGAAAAGAGCAGTGTGCTATTCCCCAATGGCTATCTGCAATGACACTTCGTATGAAACAATAAAGACTTATTGCCATAAAAAAGTTTCAACACACTTAAAATAATTTAAATCATACAAACCATGTTCCCAGATCACAGTGGAAGGAAAATAGAAATTAATAATAAAATGAAATTTGAGAAATTCATAAATATTTGGAATGTAGACAACATATTTTTAAATAAACAATGGGATAAAAATGAAGTCACAAAAGACATTAGAAAATACTTTGAGATGAATGAAGAGGACAAAATAAATTCTCAGAACTTATGGAAAGCAGCCAAAGCACTTAGAAACTTATAGCTGTAAATGCTTATAATTACAAACAAAAACAGAAACCTCAGATCAATAACTTAATCCTCCACCTTAAGAAACTAGAAAACAATAAGCAAACTAACTAAGGAAATAATAAAGATTAGAGTAGAAATTAATGAAAGAGAAAATATTTGAAAAGTGGAGAAAATCAATAAAACCAAAATTGGCTCTTTGAAGAAAATGAACATAATTGACAAGCTTTTAGCTCAACTGACCAGAAGTAAAGAAATAGAAGGATGAAAACATTAAAATTAAGAATGCACTGATTTTTGACAAGGGTGCCAGAATGAGTCAAAGGGAAAATATAGACTATTAAATAATGTTGGAGAACTGGATATTTGCATGCAAAAGAGTGAATTTGAAATCTAATCTCACACCATATATAAAAATTAATTCAAAATCATTCAAAGACCTGAATGTGAAAGTCAAAACTATAAAACACTCAAAAAAAAGATATAAATCTGCATATATTGAATTAAGCAGTGATTTCTTAGGGATAACACCAAAGCAAAAGCAAAAAAAAAAAATACTGTGATTTATCAAAATTAAAACTTTTGTGCTTCAAAGGATACCATTAGGAAAGAGAAAAGACAACCAAGAGTGAGAGAAGGTATTAGGAAACCACGTGTCTGGTAAGGTACTTGCCCTCAATATGTAAAGAACACAGTCAACTCATCAATATAAAGAAAAATACAGTTAAAATATGACAAAAGGATTTGAGTAAATATTTCTCCAAAGAAGGTATATAAGTGGTCAACAAACATACCAAAGATGTTCTATAATGTTAGTCATTAAATTCAATTAAAAGTTGGAAATTTTTAATTTTAATTTAATTAATTTTTAATTAAAATTTAATTTTAATAAAAAATAGGAAATTCAAATTAAAACCACAATGTGGTATTATTTTACATCTAGATAATGACCCATGTTGGAGAGGATGCAGATTCTTTGAATTCCTTATACACTGCTGGTGGGAATGTAAAATGGTACAGATGCTTTGAGAAATGGCTTGGCAATTCTTCAAAAAGTTGGATAGAGAGTTACCATATGACCCAGCAATTCCACTTCTAGGCATATACCCACAGAGTATATGTCCACATGAGAACTGGTGCACAGATGTTCACTGCATCATTATTCATAAGAGCTGAAGTGTGGAAGCAACCTAAGGGTCCATCCACTGATACATGGGCATACAAGGTAGTATAGCCACGCAATAGAATATTACTCAGACATAAAAATGAATGAAGTATGGCCATAAGACACAACAGGAGCGAATTTTAAAAACATTATGCTCAATGAGCTGGACCAGATACAAAGGTCCCATACTGTCTGATTCCATTTGTGATTCTGAACCATTCTGAAATGTGTGGAAAAAGCAAATTAGTAGAGCCAGAAAGTATATTACTGTTTGCCAGAGGCTGGATGGATGTGGAAAATAAAATCTTAGAGCAAAAGCAAAACAAAACAAAACAACCTGTGACCTGAGGATATTAAGATCAGATGTCAAGAAGTAATGTATTTTTATAGAAATGTAACTGTTAAATTCTGTAGGCTTCAGATCCCAAGATGCATGTAAGGACAGACATCCATTCCTTAAAAAGAACCTTGTAAAAGACACTTGCAGCTCATTAATAAAAATGATCATTAAAAAAATTACAACTTCAAATACATGTTTGGTTTTTTAAAAAATATTTTATTTATTTGAGAGAGAGAGACAGAGCAGAGAGAGAGAGAGCTCAGAAGTGGTGGGGAGGAGCAGAGGGAGACTGAGAAGCAGACTCCCAATTGAGCAAGGAGTGTGAACCAGGCTCAGTCTCAGGACCCTAAGATCATGACCTGAGCTGAAGGCAGATGCTTAACCGACTGAGCCACCCAGGCGCCCCTCAAATACATGTTTATGTCTGTCCAACGCAGGGTAAAAGGAAACAACATTTAGACACACAAAACACACAAGCAACTCCATCGCCTTACACACTCTAGATAAAAAGGTAAATGCTTGGTGGAAAACAACATTAAAATTAGTATCCTCAAGGGCAGGGTTGCCTGGGTGGCTCAGTTAAGCATCTGACTCCTGGTTTCACCTCAGGTCATGATCTCAAGGTGCTGCATTCGAGCCCCATGTGGGCTTTGTGCTCAGGGTGAAATCTGTCTGAAATTCTCTTCCTCTGCCCCTCCCCCCACTCACACTCTCTCCCTCTCTTTCTCTCTCTCAAACAAATAAATAAATAAAATTTAAAAAAATAACTAAAAAAAAAATTGGTATCATCAGATGCCTGGGTGGCCCAGTGGGTTGAGCGTTTGCCTTCTGCTCAGGTCATAATCCCAGAGTCCTGGGATTGAATCCTGTATCAGGCTTCTCCTCTGCCTGCTGCTCCTCCTGCTTGTGCTCTCTCTCTCCCCGACAAAAAAATAAATATATTTTTTTAAATTGGTATCATCTGAGCTAAAATCAAGAGTATGTTGCTCAAATGACTGAACCACCCAGGTGCCCCATTAAATAAATCTTTAAAAAATTAGTATCGTCAACTGGGTTGAAGAAAGCGAATTTATTATAGGCTTGAATGAAAAAGATTTTAGTTTGTTGGTTTCCCTATCTGAGAAATATTTGGGGGTGGGGGGAAGTATTGACTTATCCTCCCCTTTGAAATAAAAATAAACAGTCTCATAAACTATAATTTATGATCTGTCTTTGGAAAACATATATAAAACTTTCTCTCAGATTATTTTACTTGAGTTGATGGCTTTATCTCTCTTAGTTCTTTGACACAGCTCCTTACTATCTTTCTCCTTCCAGACTGATTTGGATTGTTGCCTTGTCTGTCCCATTTCCTATAATTTTGAGTAATGTCCTGGAAAAGTTTTAACGGTCTGATTTATCTGTTAAATTATACTAGTGTTATTTTGTTAATTCAAACTGTTCATTATTCAATGCAAAATTTTGATAGTATTGCAAATGACACTTCTAAAGGAGGATTTTCTAACTAGTAATAGAGAAATCTAGAAGATTTATTCCATTTTATTCTGAACAATTAAGAATTTGCCATTAAAATGGTTTTTAGTGAAAGACATTGACAAAAGGGAATATTAAAATAAAGACAAGATACAGTGGGGTAATAAATAAAATTGTACAAAGATGACTGTACTCCAACCCAGGCTAAGGTGTTTATTGCAGTGGGCCACAAAATTAAATTATGACTTTAATTAAGGTAAAAAAATAATTTAATTAAATCAATTTTTAATTTTTAAAAAAACTAGAATATGTTATATTATCTAATTGTGTTATCTTAGCTAAGGAAAAATAAGGCCAACATGAAAGAAGAATATTTCCCTGCCTGTGAATTCTTTCAATATGCTTTCATATTAACTTTACATGAGACAATGGATCACATAGTTGACAATGTCTTGTCTTTCTATCCATTAGTGCAGGTGACAAAAAAGGCTAAGGGAAAATAAAAATTCACTGCTTCCCTCAATTGCAAGTCAGAAAAGAGATTGGTTTGACTCAGGGCTTGAACTAGTAAGTAAGATGCATTGTTTCATTCTTTTTCTTGCGTTGTTTTCATTTCCCTGTGGTTACAGGATGGCTTCTGGGAGTTCCAAGAGTGAAATCCAGAAACAGTCTTTCCAGTCAAAATCTCTACTAGGTTTGTGAATCCTGATTAGATACAGATTTCTCCACCAGGCACTGCCGGTGGGAGCACGTGATCCTGCTGCTCTAGGGATGGTGTTGTCGCATAGGCAAGACTAGAGTCTCCCAGTGAGAAATTAGGAAATGAGGATGAAGGTAACTCATTTTTGTGTGTCGCTTCCTCTTTAAATTTTTTTGAGACCCCATCTAGAGCAACATATTGCTCTAGATAGCACAGGCATAGCACAGACAATTCATATATGTGAGGGGAGAGGCAATGTGGGTGCCAAATGAGGGTTTGAAAACATAATCCTTTGAGCATTGGTACCAGATTTTGGGGAGGGTTTTGGATTTCTTCTGGCCATGCAATGTTCTGGTTCTTGATAGACAGAGGACACCCCAATTGAAATGCAAGTGTTCCTTGCAATTTTAGCCAGAGCAAGATCAGCAATGGCATTAGGAATGGGACTTTGTAAAGTAGAAAAACATTTTTTAAACAAGAGAAACCAGTTTGAGAAATTGAGTAGGTATACCATATCTCTTTTTCTTCAGTTGATATTTGAAATCATAAAAGAATTAGATCTGGGTAAAACATAGGAAGAAATGATAAAAACATAGCCACCAATACTTGAATCTTACTATAGCATAATTGCTGCACAATAAAAGTGGGTTTAGTCAAATTGAATTTCGATCAAGTATAATTACTTACCAAAGTAATATAAGATCATTATTAAAAGCTGGTTTTGTCAATAGGATGCAAACATACTAGAAGCTGTGACCTCAATATATATGTAAATGTGCAAGTTAAACTCTTAATGTAGCCATCAGATCTGGCAAAACTCAAGGCTATCTTTAAAAGAATGTAAGAAGGTGATCACATCAAATAAAGTATTATTCTGAGGTTTACAATTCTACAACATAAAACATGGTTTATTTTTCTGATATAGCATCTTCATATTTTCCACTAAAAGATTCCTTAGAACTTTCTCTATTGGAAGATGTACCCTTTTGTTATTTTTATTTTTTTTTATTATTTTTTTTTTTTAAAGATTTTATTTATTTATTTGACACAGAGAGAGAGATCACAAGTAGGCAGAGAGGCAGGCAGAGAGACAGGGAGAGGAGGAAGCAGGCTCCCCGCTGAGCAGAGAGCCCGATGCGGGCCTCGATCCCAGGAGCCTGAGATCATGACCTGAGCCGAAAGCAGAGGCTTTAACCCACTGAGCCACCCAGGCGCCCCCTTTTGTTATTTTTAAATCCAAGATAATTTGTGACATCCTGAAAAGGCACAAATACTAGCTCTTTAGACTCCTGATATTTTCACTCTAAATTGTGAGCTCCCAGAACTCAGTATCCTCATTTGTGCTTCTAACACCTAGCCAGGGCCTTGACCACAACGGTTCACTGAATGACTGAACTAAACAGAACAGAGTGAACAGCCAGTCCTGCATTACCCATATTTCATATTTAAGAATTGAATCACCCTATTTCTTATATATTTTGGTACCTGATACTTCTTAAGTGTCTATATAAAATTAAGAAATGATTTGTAATGTCTTTAATGGATACTGAACAAATAAAAGAATTTTACTTTATCAGACAAATCAGGACCTGGCACAAACCACTCTTTTAGTAAACATTTACTGAATGAATTCATTTCAAAGTCACCTTGAATCAAGAACAATAATTGGATTGTTGAAAACCTGGATACAAACAAATCAGGCATGAAACAGAGATAAAAGATTTATGACTTTATCTTTGGCCAAAGTTTGTGGAATGCCGAAGCACACACAAACCATGTCCCCTTGCAATGCCATAAATTGGAGGACTGGTAGAACTTGAATTAAAATTTAATTTTATTTAATGTAATTCTTCTTCACTGAGATGTGAGCGATTCATTCATTAGGTGTTAGGATCTGGTGCAAATGGGCTCTATTTTTTTTTTTAAATTGAAGCATACAAATTGACACACAATGTTAAATTAGTTTCGGGTTGACAACATAGTGATTCAGCAAGTCTGTATGTAATGCTTTGCTCACCACAAGTATAGCTACCATCTGTTACCATACAATGTTATTACAATGCCATTGACTATATTCCCTATGCTGTACCTTTCATTCCCATGACTTACTGATTCCATAACTGGAAGCCTGTATCTCCCACTCCTCTTCACCTACTTTGCCTATCTCCCACCCCAACCATCAGTTTGTTCTTTTTTTTTTTTTTAAAGATTTTATTTATTTATTTGACACACAGAGAGAGACCACAAGTAGGCAGAGAGGCAGGCAGAGAGAGAGGAGGAAGCAGGCTCCCAGCTTGGCAGAGAGCCCGATGCAGGCCTCAATCCCAGCACCCTGAGATTATGACCTGAGCCAAAGGCAGAGGCTTTAACCCACTGAGCCACCCAGGCACCCATCAGTTTGCTTTCCTGTACCTCTGTATTTATGGGTCTGTTTCTGCTTTTGCTTGTTTGTTTCAAATAGACTCTATTGTATGAAAAAATTTATTTCATAAAAACCCCAAGCCTTATCAACCCACTACATTTCATGGGAGAATAAATTATTAAATAATTTACCTTTTTATACTGAGGTTCATTTTACAAAAAAAAAAAAAAAAAAGATTTGCGTTTCAGTTCTTCTAAATTTTATTTTGGTTAAAAGTGAATTTAATCCAGACTAGTGGTCCCCAAGTCTGGTGGATCATCAAAAGCAGATGGAGAGATTTAAAAAAAAAAAACAAATATTATAGAAATATCTACAGTTAATGAAGAGGTTCCCCTAATTTTCTAGAAGTGGTTTTTTGAAAGAGTTTGTACCACACCTTACTCTCTGATACTATCACCATATTTTAGAACAAAAAAGAGATCAAAATGGAAGGTTATTTCTGCTTGACCTGACTCATTCTATGATCTTTTCTCCAAAGATTCTTTTTTAGGATACCTGGGTAGGTCCCAAGGTTGTCTCATGATGAAACAATACGGGAAATGCTGATGTGGATTCAGTTATGAGCCAAGAGCACTTGTTTAATTAAGACTATAGTCAAAGACCAGATTATACCTGGGTTAGTAGCAAACTGTCATGATTTTCCTTTGGAAATCTTAGCTTCTGAGTTGTTTTTGTGTAGATAACGTTAGCTCTCTGATGAGGCAAAGGTGCATGTACCTTCATCTCAATTTCTAATAGTGTTTTATAACCATCCATAAAATATTGACTTTGCAGTAGAGCCTGCACCCTAGTAAAGCCCTTCTACTTAATGCATCCAGGAAATTCAGAGCATATTACTGGGGGAAAAAAGAATCTTCATTTAGAATTATTTACAATGTTCATTTCAGAGTATAATAAAGCTTACATGTTATTTATTTCTGCACAAACAAAAAGTTGTATTCTTTCTATACTGAAATGCATGAATTATTACCAAGCTGGGAACTGGATCATTGTTAAGATATCACAGATGATCCAAATAATCTTGTTTCAAATGCCAAACACCATTATAAGCAGATGTACTGGAGCTGTTTTCCAGTGTTTGGCTCATCTGTATAATGGCAAAGGGGGCCTCCCCTGATGATCATTGTAATCTAGTTTCATTTCAGTGAATTTCCATTCAACCATATCCAACTCCCAACCCCAGAAAAGTACTCAATAATTATTCAAGTTAGGATACCAGTGCCTAGAGCATTTATACATACATGCATGCAGGCAAAAATCCTATCCTTTACCGTTCGTATTAGTGTCAACTTGTAATTAAAATGAAAGAAATATTCTCAGATGCCTAATTCATCAAATTCTTCATCACTACTTTGCCCGATGCATCAGTTGATTACTTAATTCCTTTATAGCTTTACTTTTCACGTGAATCCTAAATCTCAAGACTCATTTGGGAAGGGCGCCTAGGTGGCTCAGTAGGTTAAAGCCTCTGCCCTTGGCTCAGGTCATGATCTCAGGGTCCTGGGATAGAGGCCACATCCAGCTCTCTGCTCAGCAGGGAGCCTGCTTCCTTCTCTCTCTCTGCCTGCCTCTCTGCCTACTTGTGATCTCTCTCTGTCAAATAAATAAATAAAATCTTAAAAACAAAAAAAAGACTCATTTGGGAAAAGGAAAATCCACCTCTGAATTCAGCTGAGTTACTTGAAGCCCTGATGGTAGAAAAAGGCAATTAACCAAATTTCAATTTCTTTATACAAAATAACAAGAAATTTGAACAAGACCATACTTAAGGAGCTTCCAGTTCTAAAAATATTTAATTCCTTGATTTTTCAAATTGATTGAAGTCTTGAGGTTGATAGAAAATTTGCAACAGAAATTTTTAAATAAAAATAATATTCTTATAACTCAGATAACAAAACAGAAATTGGTTCTTCATTCTTGGCATGATGACTTTCCTTACCGTGCTTTTGTTTCCTTTAAGTATTATTTTGTTCTTTTATTTTTTCCTTTGATTTTACTCTAATATTTTAACTTCTATAAGAAAATATGACCTATTTATAACATTTGCAGTGTGTTATAACTAGCTCTGCATTTCAAACATATGTGGCTGTTCATACTTAAAATTACTTCCCATATGCATTTCATTATTTTAATATTTCAGACACTAATAAAATTTTAACAGAAATGAATAAATGAAATTGTTTCATTTCGCTTTAGTTTGTATACAGAATTTTACATTGCAGGGACTCAAGATAATTTGTCGATACCAGCATGAAATAGACTCCTTCATGCACCTTATTATCTTCTTTCCGCTTTTCCCCTCCTTTTAAATTTCTTCTCCCACAGTTGTTATAATCTCAAGCTAAGAAATGTTCAAGGAGCTGCCATATTCTGAATAGATTGGGTAGAGGGTCTTTCATTTAAACAGCACTAAATACAAGCTTTTCAATAAGTGAAGGAGGAAAATTTAAATGGTAATAATTTGAATCTTAAGTTTTGGAGGCAAAATATAGGTCTTAGCAGGACACATAATTTCAAAGAATCATCATTCACCTTAGAAATATCTACAATTAGGTAAGAGGCTCTCTTCATTTTCTAGAGGTAGTTTCAAAGAATTTTATTATGTAGTACTGTCCAGTACTATCATCATATTTTATAACAAAAAAGAGACCACAATGGAATGACATTTCTGTTTTACCTGAGTTATTAAATATGGAAATTATTTTAGAGAAGTTTTAGGAATAAAATATCATAACATGGTTCTAAATAATGCTTTTCAGTTTGATACCTCATGTTAATGTTCTATTTCTTTCAGACACTTTTTATGTCTCTTTGCATTTCTACTAAAAATTTATATTCTCAGAGGAGAATGGGCTTACATGTCATGGGGAACTAGTCGTCAGAACCAACCTCGACCTTGCAAAACAGGATATGAGAAAAAAAATGTTCAATATTTCTAAAAAGGAGCCATAGTATTTTTATAATCTACTAACTCAGATCAGCTACCTAAGTTATCTCAGAGGGGGGAAAAATTGTTTCAGTGGTAGTATATACAGCCTAGGCTCCCAGAATCTTTAAAATGAAGCAAAAATTGTGTCCTTTCCAAATGGTAGCCTGTCTTATCCATTGACTTCCTCTCTTATCCATTAACTCTTGCAATGGGAGTGTAGTCTTCCAGAAGAAGAATATTCATGAGTATCCACACTATTGGTGGCATTAGAGTGATTTGTTTCCTCAATTTGTTACACAGACAACCCTTTTTGAGCAGCCTAGTCTGAGCAGGGCAATCCTTTACATGCAACTTCTTGCTCAATAATAATGGGTCATTCTAAGCTTGGAAGAAGCTAGTTGGTGTTTTTCCATCTATCTCAGGGAGACAGCTACTTAAACTTGGAAGTGGATTTTACCTCGTAAAGCTCCAAACCACTGGGTACATCTACGTGATCCAATAATGTGGTGGATTTCACAGCGCACTGCTTGATTTTGGTCTTATAAAAAGGTCTCTGGGTGATAGCAATCTGCCAAAGCTGTGACCGAACAGCACTGTTCTGGAACTCTGCACAGAGGTGTCAGCCAACGTAAAATGGCACATTTACCAACTCTTTGAGCCATGTGCTGAACTCATATTTTAGGTCTTAAAGTGACTGCCATTTTGTTATTAGATTCCATAAAGTCGTCTTTCTTCTATTCAGATAGAGCCAATATACTTTAGAAAGAAGCTGGAAATTACTTCTCGTTTTCCCACCTAATCACTATTACACTGAAGTTAATACGAAGTTAAAGCTATGAAGCCGATTCTAAATTGTGGTCTTTTTAAATTTTTCACTCTGTGTTCCAATTCATGAATTCATCTTCTCAGTATCTTAGGTAGATAAGAAAGAACCTCATTAAATTCGCCTGCTTCTCGCGCATTACCTAAATGCTGAGTGGCTGTCCAGATGCTGAACGGTATATCTGCAGCTGATAGAATGAACATGGCGAGCAACGTCTTCAGTAACATGATTTCAACTGTAGAGAAAACGAGAAGCCAGAAAGAGAGCAGCACACTAGTAGGGGGGCAAAGAAAAATCTTCTAGCAGCTGGAGGGAAGGTGCATGATCAGCCAGGCATTATCAGGATTGCTCATGTTTCATGAAGAATGAAGAATTGGGCTGGACGTACGTGAAAGAGGAAAGCAACAATTTTCATTAGTTGGGTTTTTATGTTCCACTTTTGGGGAACACTTGGTCGGCACTTTTGACATCTTAGACTAGTTAACTGTTGCTGGGGCTGTCCTGGGCATGGCAGGGGGTCAAGGGGCATCCCTGGCCTCTACCCACTAGATGTAGTAATCATACCCCCCAACCCCAAGTCAACTGTGACAACCAAAACTGTCTCCGGATATTATCAAGGAGTATGAGTGGGGAACTGGCCCCACTTAAGAATGGCTCTAGAAGAAATAGCATTGTTTGTTTCAGTTGCTATATATTCTGCTTCCAAGTTATGTGCAACAAGTTTTAAGACATTAAAAGAACAAAGAAGTTCATTATTATTCATTATTATTCAAGAAGAAACTTATTATTAGTTCATCATTAGTGCTGATTGGACCAAAAAAATAATCCATTTGGATAGCCTTCTTTCAGCACTCGTAATGCTGAAATAAGTCCTAATCCAGTGTAGGTGTATGCAACAAAATAATGCAATACGAATGGAAATCTGTCTTCGAAGATTCACATACAAGTCACTGGGCAAAAGTGTAAGCATCTTTAGGACCAATTATCACTCAGAAAGCAGTACTCCCTAAAATTGTAGAATTGGTGTTGTCTCATTAGCTATGAGAAATCATTAACCACACAAAGTCCTTTTTTTTTTTTTTGAATAACCATCCATCATTTCAAGTCATTAGCTTCCTCATAAAATTGTTAGGAATGTAAAATTATTTTTCAAAAAATCATTAGTTACAGGGCATTGCATTATAAAAGCATGGGTCTATTATTCCATCCTTTTCTGCAGAAAAATGCGTCAGATATGCAAGATCATTTATGTTGATAAATAACCTTTTAACTAGACCCATTGTCTCATGGTCAGGCTGATATTAGCTGTTCCGTTTCAACAGTGATTTTTATGGCAAGGCCATTTTATAGATAGGAAAAATCCTGAAATGAAAGAGAGCAAACATCATTTTTCATCTAGCTGAAAACAACATTTAAAAAAGCAGCTTTGTTCTGTGTAATGTGTGGCTCAGAGACTTAACTAGAGCAGCTGCTTTCCTCTGTTTACCAGCATTTTGTCACTGCCTGAGTTCTATTCACTGAAGATTTGGCTTCCTTTCCTCCATTCTCTGATTTTTTTTTAAGCTTAAAACAAGTGTCGCAGCCACCAAGAGAGAGCTTCAAGACTGCTGCCTAATGATTTTTCACCCAAGATACCTTGTTATGGAAGATAAATGTCACCCCTATTGTTGGCCTCTGAAATGAGCTATAAAATGCCATCTCTTCTTTTGCTCCCATTTCTCCAAGTTTCTAAGGTTTTGAAATGATTTAAAATAAAAGTTGAAAAATCATATCACTTATTACATTGTTCTTCTGATTTCTGGATATAGGAGAGTTTGTTAATTTTTAGACACTGTGGGCTGTAATGGAGTCATTATTTCACTTACTCTTTTGAAGTCTATTGATAACCTACATTCCCAGAGATGGGATCTCCTCTCCTCTCCTCTCCCCTCCCCTCCTCTCCTCTCCTCTCCTCTCCTCTCC